>JADLZM010025903.1:95320-106426 GCA_018148995.1 Sinocyclocheilus maitianheensis
AGTTGGTTAAATGACCATGGTGTTGGTGTGCTTGACTGGCCAGCAAACTCACCAGACCTGAACCCCATAGAGAATCTATGGGGTATTGTCAAGAGGAAAATGAGAAACAAGAGACCAAAAAATGCAGATGAGCTGAAGGCCACTGTCAAAGAAACCTGGGCTTCCATACCACCTCAGCAGCGCCATAAACTGATCACCTCCATCCCACGCCGAATTGAGGCAGTAATTAAAGCAAAAGGAGCTCCTACCAAGTATTGAGTACATGTACAGTAAATGAACATACTTTCCAGAAGGCCAACAATTCACTAAAACTTTTTTTTTATTGGTCTTATGAAGTATTCTAATTTGTTGAGATAGTGAATTGGTGGGTTTTTGTTAAATGTGAGCCAAAATCATCACAATTAAAATAACCAAAGACTTAAACTAATTCAGTCTGTGTGCATTGAATTTATTTAATACACGAGTTTCACAATTTGAGTTGAATTACTGAAATAAATGAACTTTTCCACGACATTCTAATTTATTGAGATGCACCTGTAATTAGTCAATTAATGTTAGCTGGCCATTTTGTGTCAGGATCAAAAAAACAGTGACATTTGTTTTTTTGAGAAAAGTTCATGTTTTCTGGCCAATGAAGCTTTTAGCAATTATTTAAAATGCATCTGATGACTCTACACAATAATCTAGAACCAATGTGAATGATCCACAACAGCTTAATCAGCAAACTTTGCAAAACACACACAATTTATGTCACTGCCAATACTTTTTGCCAGTAGGACCTTCTGACTGTAGTTCCGGACCCCGGCTTGGTTTCATCCAGACCGCAGGACCTAATTGGGCCATTCAATCATTTTTCAGATTAAATGTAAAACTATGGAGCGATACACACCACATGCGCTCAGGGTCAAATGTATTGTCTGGACCTCTGTTGAGAAGGAAATACAGAGACCGGATATCTTTGAACTTTCATTTATTTGTTGTGCTAGATTTTTTTTATATAATATGTATAGTGCATATAGGTCCTTTTACAGTCAGCCAAAAGTCTGGCTCTAAACAGAACTAACAGCTTTCTTCTTGGTCTTTTGCTTGCAGATGCCTCATGGGAATTAAACTGCATGTCTGTAGCGGTTTGTAATACCAGCGCATTCCTACCTGTCCTGTTTTATTTCTTTGTGGTGTTTATGTTCATCATGTGAAGTTATTTTGTTTAGATTATTTAATTAAATTTTTTTTATTTCTTTGCTAATTTTCACAATCTTCACCACATTTTTGGCTGATGAATATTAAATCTACAAGTACCTATTCCAAAATGCTCTTTAAAATATATTTTACAAATAAGCATTTACAAAAGTTCCGAGATAAATTGTTCTTGTATCACTATTCAAAGCTTTTGTACCACTGTTTTTGCATTGTTTTGTGCATTTGTTTTAATGTGCTAAAATAAATGGAAGGTGAATCAAAAGACAGAGGCCTTGAATATGTCGAATTGTCTCTTTCCAATTTTATTCTCTACCTAATTTATGTGTACAGTGAAGTAGTAGCTGCTAAGATAGCACTATCTCTACATAGCAGGTGGTATTTTACTGTAAAAGTGTAAAAAGTACAGTAATTGTTTATACATCTAAATCAGTACTTGCAACTTTTTGTTGTTTAAAAGCTTCATGTTAAAACTTAACAGGAAAAGTAGCAGTAGAATAAGATAATAAAATATATAAAATGTATATGCTTAAAATTCTAGATAAATATACTAATGCGTATGTGTTCATGAGCGTGTTTCCAAAAAATGAGCTGGTCTGAATCCAGCACAGTACTGGACCATATCCAGAACAAAGTTGGACCAGATCTGGCCCACGTATGGGCCAAATCAGCATAAAGGAACCCACATCTGGTACGGGGCTGGCCCAGTGCTGGTCCAGATGAGGAAAAACAGATGTGTGACGGTATTGACCCGTTGTGCCAAAAGACACCGGCCCAAGTCCGTTATGTGGATTTGGCCCAAAACTTATTAGAGTTCTGGGCTGGATCTGGGCCAGATGATTTTTTCTGTCTGGGAGGTGACATAATTTTGGTCTAGAATCAAAGTACTACATGTCTGCCATCTAGTGGGAGGGAATACAAATGAGATATTACACCATATTAGGAACTACAGTCTATTTGATTAAGTATGACGTCTTGTCGCAATTTTGCGCCTTTGGCGCTAAGAGGGTTAAACAACACGTGACAGGACCTACTCATTGTTGAAATCATACTCTAGATTTAATGCTGTCACTGTCACGAATCCAGTCCATGGCCTTTCGGCCTATTACCACCAGAGGGCACTCTCCCATTACATTGACTCTCACACCACACAGACTGTTACACATCACCCTGTACTGCATTTCCCATCATCCATTGCACTGATTACACACACACAGCTGCATTCAATGAGACACGCTTTATAAGCCATGGACTTCGTCTCTCTCACTGCCGAGTATTTTTTAGCGTTTATCACTCTTCTTGCTATAGCTACATTATGGAGCCATTCCAAGTTTCCTTTTAACTCTAGTCATTTTATGTTGCCTTGTTGTCTGTTTCCTGATCTTCTGCCTGTGTATCTTGGATTAACCCTTTACCTGCTGTTTCGGACTGTGTTTGCACCTTGCCTGGACTATTGCTTGTGTTATTGGATAACCCCTTGTGTCAAGCCCTCTGGATATTGTTCGCAGATCATAGACCCACACTTGCCCTAGGAATACTCTTTGTCTTGCCTGAAATGTACCTGTTTGCCACTGTTTGACCCATGCCTCTTATGACCCTGTCTCTGTTTAATAAATGCTTGCAAATGGATCTGCACGTCTCTCGTCTCGTCGCCTCCGTTACAGTCACGTGAAATTGATGTTGATGGTGCTTAAATTGTGCAGCCAAGCGATGATATCTCAGATCATTATCTAGTCTTGTGCAAAATTCATATAGCTAAAACTGTAAATTCTACTCCTTGTTACAAGTATGGTAGAACCATCACTTCTACCACAAAAGTCTGCTTTGTAAGTTATTTTCCTGATTTATCTCAATTCCTCAGCATATGCAATAGCTCAGAACAACTTGATGAAGTAACAGAAACTATGGACTCTCTCTTTTCTTGCATTTTAGATATGGTTACTCCTTTACGCTAAAGGAAGATTAAGGAAAACAGTCTGACACCGTGGTATAATGAGCACACTCGCACCCTAAACAGAGCAGCCCAGAAAATTGAGCGCAGTTGGAGGAAAACAAAACTAAAGGTATTTCGTATTGCTTGGCGGGAAAGTACCCTATCCTATAGAAAAGCATTAAAAACTGCTAGATCTGATTACTTTTCATCTCTTTTAGAAGAAAACAAACATAACCCCAGGTATTTTATTTTCAATACAGTGGCTAAATTAACAAACAATAAAGTATCAACAGGTGTTAACATTTCCCAACAGCACAGCAGTAATGTCTTTATGAACTACTTTACTTCCAAGATCGATACTATTAAAGATAAAATTGTAACCATGCAGCCGTCAGCTACAGTATCACATGCGCTATAGATCCCCTGAGGAACAATTTCACTCATTCTCTACTATAAGAGAGTAAGAATTGTATAAACTTGTTAAATCATCTAAACCAACAACATGTATGTTAGACCCTATTCCATCTAAGCTCCTAAAAGAGGTGCTTCCAGAAGTCATAGATCCTCTTCTAACTATTAATTCTTCATTGTCATTAGAATATGTCCCCAAAACCTTCAAACTGGCTGTTATTAAGCCTCTCATTAAAAAAAACACAACTTGACCCCAAATAACTAATTAATTACAGAACCGATCTCGAATATCCCTTTTCTGTCCAAGATACTAGAAGAGGTAGTATCCTCACAATTATATTCCTTCTTAGAGAAAAATGGTATCTGTGAGGATTTCCAGTCATGATTTAGACCGTATCATAGTACTGAGACTGCTCTCACTATAGTTACAAATGACCTGCACTTATCATCTGATCGTGGTTGTATCTCTCTATTAGTGCTATTGAATCTTAGTGCTGCGTTCAACACTATTGACCACAACATTCTTTTCAATAGACTAGAAAACGTTGTTGGCATTAGTGGAAGTGCATTAGCATGGTTCAAATCGTACTTATCTGACCACCATCAATTCGCAGCAGTGAATGAAGAGGTATCATATCGATCACAAGTGCAGTATGGAATACCTCAAGGCTCAGTATTAGGGCCATTACTTTTCATGCTTTACATGTTACCCCAGGGAGATATCATCAGGAAAAGCGGTCTTAGCTTTCACTGTTATGCTGATGATACTCAGCTCTATATTTCTTTGCGGTCCGGCGAAACATACCAATTTGAAAAACTAATGGAATGCATAATCGATATATAAAAAACTGGATGACGAGTAATTTCTTACTGCTAAATTCTGAAAAAACAGAGGTGTTAATTATCGGACATTAAACCTCTGCATGTAATAACATAGAATACTGTCTAAGACTCGATGGCTTCTCTGTCAATTCTTCATAAGTTAGGAAACTAGGTGTGCTATTTTATAGCAATCTTTCCATTGAAAGGCACATTTCTAGCATTTGTAAAACTGCATTTTTCCATCTAAAAAATATATCTAAATTATGACCTATGCTCTCAATGTCAAATGCAGAAATGTTCATTCATGCGTTCATGACCTCAACGTTAGATTAATATAATGCTTTTTTGGGTGTTTTTCTGCATGCATAATAAACAAACTAGAGTTCTTACTAGAACCAGGAAGCATGACCATATTAGCCTGGTTCTGTCAACACTGTACTGGCTCCCTATTAAACATCATATCGATTTTAAAATCTCTGGACTTGGGCTCTATTCCGAGCTTGGAGCCCTCCCTCTGGACAGCATGCCAAATATGCTAATAATTGCTCAATCATATTATATGTTAGTGCAAACTCGTGAAACAAAGCATCTTAGCATCTCTGCTGCTCAGGTGGGTCTGGCTGTGTACTCACATACTGTCACTAAACAAGCTGCTATTTAACTGAATGTTCATCATTTGTTCGCCTGTTACTTTTAAAGGCATCATGTAGTCTTTGTTAGCATTGAATAATAGTTACACTTACATATGTTGTTATAACACTAACAGTTATCAGACGTTTTTGCTAGGCTAGCTAGGTAGATACAGTACATTAATTTTTTTGTTCAAAACAACTTACAAGTATTTTTCCAGGTAGCACACATACGTCTGCAAGATGTCTGTTAAAGATCGCTTTATCTGGAAAGCATCTGCTGTGTACAAACATCTGATAGACGTCTTTAAGATGTCAGTTTTACATACATTCTAAATCAAAAACATCTTAAAGACATTTTCTAAATGTCTATTTGACATCTGATAGGAATCGTCCTATAGACGTATTGCAGATGAGGAAACTCTAAAAAATACATCTTGCAGATGTAAATGCTGACATGTGCTGTCAGGGTTTGTTGCTGTGTTAAATTTTGGAAAACCTTGCCAGGTATGTGGCAATCGTTTTAGGCTATAAAAGCAATTGTTTAATTAAAAGGCACCACAATACAGGAAATGGCATCTACTCCAGTAAAGTTTTTCTGGAGGAGGACCCAGACACTTTTTTCTTTGCTTCCGACGCCCATGACCAGTTTAGATTCTTGTTCCTATGAAAATTTTCTTTTTACATTTTCATGTTTAAGGCCCTGTTCAGTCCCAGAGATATTGGGATGCCAATGCAACATTTAGTTACGATATTGCTTATCTGAACTGTTGGTAGCTCCAGAAGCTGTGAAAAATCCTAAAGCTTCTTCCAAATTTTCCTGAAACTGATTCAAATATGGATTCTTATAAATACACTTTTGAGAGTTAATGTCCCCCAACTTGACCATTTCAGTGGATTCTTGGCACACAGAGAGGTGAGTTTTCGTTTTCGTTTAGTTCGAGGTGAAAACTTATGTTTCCGTTGAGAGTACGCAGTGCGCAACTCGGCAGCCGCTTCTCTTCGCCTTTGCTTTCTCTTTATCTGTTTGATGTCTGTTTATGTGGTGAAATCCCTTGGTTCGTATATTTTTTGTTTTTTGTGAACATTTCCTCTTCACTCATCGATCTCCGGACTGGATTTATAATCAAACTTTTGAACTGTCCTCTTTTGGATGTTAACTTTGCCACACGCCTCGCACCTCAGCGAGCCCTCTCCCCGGATCGATGGTGTGTTTGTACTGCTTGACAGTGTTGGTGAGTGAGTCTCCACTTTCTCACTGATGGCCTCTTGTGTTTTTTTGCTATCCTTGCTGTTTTACATTCAAATTGAGTTTTTTTACATATCGGCGCAGTTGCGTCATTTGACTTGTTTTTCCTGGCGGGATCCCGCCACATATGGACTGTGTAAAACTATTGGAATTGCTCGTCGGTCCTACTATATTCATCGCTCAGTAAAACGATTCCTGAACATTAACTGCTCTTCGCCTGCTTCTGCCCCCTCTATCTGGACTCATAGATTAAGCGCATGGAAGTCGTCCTGTATGTATATACTTCGCAGAGTTTGTTTATCATCGCTGAGGCCACTAGAAAAGACCAGAGATGACTCTGTGCTTAACACGAATGTGCGGTGATGTGGTAATTTTGCCCTACTCAATACTTAAAATCACTAGTCGCTCTTCACTGCTCATAATGCTGGTGTATCATCCTCCTAAAACAAACATGCAATTTCTGTCAGACTTGTGTGAATTGTTGACAATTGCTTCTTCCCAATCTACAGCTATGCTATTGCTAGGGGATTTCAATATTCATGTTGAAACTGATACTGTTCATGCTCTTGAGTTCATGTCTGTCCTTGATTGTTTTAATCTGCAGTAACATATTGATTTTCCAACTCGTGTACATGGCCATACACTGGAATTGGTTTGCTCTACTGGTATCGACATTACTGCCTGATATAGGTATCTCTGATCATAAACTGATTGAATTTTCTTGTAATTTGTACATTCCAAAACCTGTTGTTAAATCCTTGATTGATTATTTTGCATCTGAAGACTGATTGAATCTGAAGACATTCTTAATGTCTATGATGAAAGTATTTCTACTATTTTGAATCATTTTGCTCCCTTAAAATCTAGACAGGTCCCTTCCTCGCGCACTTCTCCTTGGTTCAATACTGAGCTTAGGGCAATGAAAACCAAGGGCCGCCTGCTGGAAAGGCTTTATAAGAAAACAGGCCTTATTGTTCACTCCTTGGTATATACTGAACACATTAAGCAGTACAGGAACAGTTTTAATGCAGCTTGATCATCTTATTTCTCTACTTTCATTAATAAGTCCAAAAACAGGCATATAACATTATTTACTACGATTAAAAGTTAACTCAGCCTCCCGCACAGTCTCTAGAGGGCTCTGATCAAATGTGTGACACTTTCCTGAACTTTTTTTTTTTTGAGTAAAACATCTCATACCTGTCAACACCCTACGACTGTTCCCACTACTGAACTTCTCTCATTATGCCATGCTCATAGCTTGTCTAGTTTTGACACTATTGTTCCCACAGTGGTTGATGTGGTAACCAGGCAGTCTAATTCCACTACTAGTCTTCTTGATCCTGCACCTACCTCTTTACTGAATAATTGCTTGCCTGCTTTGTCACTACCCATCACTCACTTCATTAATATGTCTAACATATTGATTTTCCAACTCGTGTACATGGCCATACACTGGAATTGGTTTGCTCTACTGGTATCGACATTACTGCCTGATATAGGTATCTCTGATCATAAACTGATTGAATTTTCTTGTAATTTGTACATTCCAAAACCTGTTGTTAAATCCTTGATTGATTATTTTGCATCTGAAGACTGATTGAATCTGAAGACATTCTTAATGTCTATGATGAAAGTATTTCTACTATTTTGAATCATTTTGCTCCCTTAAAATCTAGACAGGTCCCTTCCTCGCGCACTTCTCCTTGGTTCAATACTGAGCTTAGGGCAATGAAAACCAAGGGCCGCCTGCTGGAAAGGCTTTATAAGAAAACAGGCCTTATTGTTCACTCCTTGGTATATACTGAACACATTAAGCAGTACAGGAACAGTTTTAATGCAGCTTGATCATCTTATTTCTCTACTTTCATTAATAAGTCCAAAAACAGGCATATAACATTATTTACTACGATTAAAAGTTAACTCAGCCTCCCGCACAGTCTCTAGAGGGCTCTGATCAAATGTGTGACACTTTCCTGAACTTTTTTTTTTTTGAGTAAAACATCTCATACCTGTCAACACCCTACGACTGTTCCCACTACTGAACTTCTCTCATTATGCCATGCTCATAGCTTGTCTAGTTTTGACACTATTGTTCCCACAGTGGTTGATGTGGTAACCAGGCAGTCTAATTCCACTACTAGTCTTCTTGATCCTGCACCTACCTCTTTACTGAATAATTGCTTGCCTGCTTTGTCACTACCCATCACTCACTTCATTAATATGTCAGTGTCAGTCTCAGCACTCTCCTTCTGTTAGACCTCAGATATAGGTATCTCTGATCATAAACTGATTGAATTTTCTTGTAATTTGTACATTCCAAAACCTGTTGTTAAATCCTTGATTGATTATTTTGCATCTGAAGACTGATTGAATCTGAAGACATTCTTAATGTCTATGATGAAAGTATTTCTACTATTTTGAATCATTTTGCTCCCTTAAAATCTAGACAGGTCCCTTCCTCGCGCACTTCTCCTTGGTTCAATACTGAGCTTAGGGCAATGAAAACCAAGGGCCGCCTGCTGGAAAGGCTTTATAAGAAAACAGGCCTTATTGTTCACTCCTTGGTATATACTGAACACATTAAGCAGTACAGGAACAGTTTTAATGCAGCTTGATCATCTTATTTCTCTACTTTCATTAATAAGTCCAAAAACAGGCATATAACATTATTTACTACGATTAAAAGTTAACTCAGCCTCCCGCACAGTCTCTAGAGGGCTCTGATCAAATGTGTGACACTTTCCTGAACTTTTTTTTTTTTGAGTAAAACATCTCATACCTGTCAACACCCTACGACTGTTCCCACTACTGAACTTCTCTCATTATGCCATGCTCATAGCTTGTCTAGTTTTGACACTATTGTTCCCACAGTGGTTGATGTGGTAACCAGGCAGTCTAATTCCACTACTAGTCTTCTTGATCCTGCACCTACCTCTTTACTGAATAATTGCTTGCCTGCTTTGTCACTACCCATCACTCACTTCATTAATATGTCAGTGTCAGTCTCAGCACTCTCCTTCTGTTAGACCTCAGCTCAGATTTTGACACTGTTTGTCATGAGATACTCCTCTCATGGCTTTCAGCAATTGGAATTACTGGCACAGCCCTTTGATTTTCCTCCTATTCGACTGGGAGGCAACAATTTGTTATATATCAGAAACACAAATCATCTACCAAATCCATTTGCATCTGAAGACTGATTGAATCTGAAGACATTCTTAATGTCTATGATGAAAGTATTTCTACTATTTTGAATCATTTTGCTCCCTTAAAATCTAGACAGGTCCCTTCCTCGCGCACTTCTCCTTGGTTCAATACTGAGCTTAGGGCAATGAAAACCAAGGGCCGCCTGCTGGAAAGGCTTTATAAGAAAACAGGCCTTATTGTTCACTCCTTGGTATATACTGAACACATTAAGCAGTACAGGAACAGTTTTAATGCAGCTTGATCATCTTATTTCTCTACTTTCATTAATAAGTCCAAAAACAGGCATATAACATTATTTACTACGATTAAAAGTTAACTCAGCCTCCCGCACAGTCTCTAGAGGGCTCTGATCAAATGTGTGACACTTTCCTGAACTTTTTTTTTTTTGAGTAAAACATCTCATACCTGTCAACACCCTACGACTGTTCCCACTACTGAACTTCTCTCATTATGCCATGCTCATAGCTTGTCTAGTTTTGACACTATTGTTCCCACAGTGGTTGATGTGGTAACCAGGCAGTCTAATTCCACTACTAGTCTTCTTGATCCTGCACCTACCTCTTTACTGAATAATTGCTTGCCTGCTTTGTCACTACCCATCACTCACTTCATTAATATGTCAGTGTCAGTCTCAGCACTCTCCTTCTGTTAGACCTCAGCTCAGATTTTGACACTGTTTGTCATGAGATACTCCTCTCATGGCTTTCAGCAATTGGAATTACTGGCACAGCCCTTTGATTTTCCTCCTATTCGACTGGGAGGCAACAATTTGTTATATATCAGAAACACAAATCATCTACCAAATCCATCAGTTCTGGTGTACCTCAAGGTTCTGTTTTGGGCCCTCTCCTCTTTACCATTTATATGCTACCAATTGGACAAATAATCAAATGCTATGGGCTTAACTTCCACTGTTACGCAGATGATATTCAAATTTATTGTAGCGCACCTTCCACCTCAGTGTTTCCTTCGCCTGCATTAAGAAATTGCATCAAGGAACTCAAGCTTTGGCTGGAGGCAAATTACACCTACATAATATCTCTCGTATTCGATCCTCTCTCGGTCAGCAGGATGCTGAAACTGTCACACATGCCTTTGTCACATCTCAACTAGATTACTGTAATTCACTTCTTTATGGCCTGTCAGCTAATAATATCAAACGACTACAATATGTTTAAAACTCTGCAGCTTTCTTGATTACCCACACAAAAAAGAGCGATCACATTACCCCAATCACATTCACTGGCTTCCGGTTTCCTTGCGCATAATCTAAAAGATACGAATTCTCACTTATAAAGCTCTCCATAACCTTGGTCCTACATATTTATCTGACTTACTCCTGCCTTATGTTCCTTGCCACTCCTTACGATCTTCTAGTGAGGTGTAGGTTTTTTTTATTTGCTCTAAAAAGGGAAATATTTATAACTAACTATAACTGGTTATGATCAATAATAAATATTTAGATTATATCTTTGAAATAACTGTAGCAGAATCAAATTACAATTATTTGATCTGTCCGTCCACCGAGCAGACAATATAATCATTTATCATTTCAAGGAACTATTATTTTCCTGGCCGAGGAAGAATAAACTGTCCTTCTTTGTGCAGTGCTAGCAGTAATTTAGCAAAATGTAGCAAGGGTTCACACATTCATT
>JADLZM010025903.1:110471-134284 GCA_018148995.1 Sinocyclocheilus maitianheensis
AAAACTCAAGAGGAAGATCTTGAGAGTCTTGGAAAGGTGTTGTCTCAAACGAAGAGGAGTTTCTGAGCAAAGATTATTTCGGGCTAATCGCTTTTGAGGGTTCCTATTCTGTGTGGACTGGCCAATACCAGACGTGAATTTTTGAGCGGGAGAAGTTTCCTTTGTTCCCTTCGTGGCTCATTTGCATGTTTTATGGCCGGTCTGGAATTTCTGTAGTTTTAACCCAAAATATAGTACAAATCGTATGATGCGTTTCACAATCACATGCTGTACATCATTGTTTGAGGAATGAAAAGCAGATAATATTGATACCAAGAAACAAACATTTAGAATAGATTAAACCAAAGATACATACATACATACACCTGAATATCAGTGTTTATGGCTTTAACTAATACAAATAACGAGTGGTAACTTAGCTAATCTAATAGGGAAACAAACAAACAACGCATGCAATATACCAGATATATTTGTAGAGTATAATAGAGTAACGGTCTTTATGTGTGTGTGTGTTTGTGTGTGTGTGTGTGTGTGTGTGTTAGTTTGCTTGGCCAGCCAGGCCCATCGGGGTCATTTACAGCTCTTTGGACAGTGTTTGAATTCAGATGGGGGAGATGATAGTGGGGGGGACTGGTTAGAATCTCCTTGATGGCGAGGAACCATTTGGCAATTTAAACCCCCATACAAACGTAAAGTCTCTGACCAGAACTGTAATTTATATCCAAATATCAAAAGGCTAAAAGGGTCTCTTAAGTCATAAAAACCCAAAGATCATGCATGATTCTACGCAGACGCTACAGAGGGATTGTTAGTCACCCCTAAGTTTCGTCTGGTGACTTTGGGAGCTAGGGCTTTCAGTGTTGTGGCTCCCAGATTGTGGAATGCTCTTCCCCAAAACATCCGTCAAACATTCTCTATTCTCTCCTTCAAAAACCTCTTAAAAACAAAATTTTTCTGAGTATTACTCTTCAGTTTTCAGTCTGTAATTTGTACCCTGTTATGGATGTTTATCTACATTCTCTCTGTATCTCTAATCTAACTTTGTAAGTGGTCTCTGTATATTACTCTCGGCTCTTGGTATGTGTTCTGTCTTCTGGTATTGATGTTCATTTGTTTCTGTTTATTTTATGTTTATTTGTTTCTGTTCCTTAAACCTGACTTGTAAAGTGACCTTGGGTGTTGGAAAGGCACTACAGTATATAAATACAAATTATTATTATTATTATTTAATGCAATGGAAACAAAATACATTTCTAGTTTCAATATTATTTATTTTTCGGACATTCCTCTTTTAAATGCAATAAGTATCAGCTGTATGCACGGTGAACCACATTTGGTTTTTGACCCTTGAATGTGGGTAAAATTCAACAATTGAACATGGAGCCACACTGAGATCCCCATATCTCTGGGATTGAACCATATAGGGCCTTTAAAATTAAGATACCAAACGAAAAGTTTCTCAAGAACCAGAATCTAAAAGGATCTAAAAGGATTTGTACCCCTGTAATTTGGCCCCAAATCAGGTAAAAATTGTCATTTTTGACTACCCTCAGCAAAATTTTGGATTACATCCATGGCATTTAATACTTTTTCACTACCACTATTTATTCATTTATTAAAATTTTTAATATCAACAAAAACACTCAAAATTTGGTTGATTTGACATGGAACAACCTATTATTCAAGTATCGTAATTCTATATTTTCTTATTATTAGTTATGTAGCTAGATACCATCATTGTCAGATCCTAAGTAAATGCAAGATTTTGAGCTTTGCTCACTTTGTCTTTTTCATTATGCAAAGTTTGTGTTTAAATGTTTAAATGGTCTTGCTCCTATGCCCTTATCTACATTTTTCGAGAGATTGCAGGGAAGCAATAGATCCACTAGAGTGGCTTCTAGTGGAAACTGTAAAGTTATACATTGCAAAACATCATTTGCTCAGACTGTTCTCTCAGTGAAAGGTGTAAAATTTTGGAATTCATTGCCTGACTATTTAAAATCTACTGTAAATTATAATCATTTTAAGAAAGCCACGAAATCTTGGTTGATACACCAACAAACCTGTAGTCATGTTTAGTGTACTTATATTATAAAATTGTGTACTACTTGTTTATTGTAATTTATAAAAGCCCTCCTAGGGACAAGTGTTGCAAATTAGCTTTGGCTACAAGCACTATGGTACATGAATGGGATGATTGTTTTCTCATTTTCATGTTTATTGTATCTGTCCCTAACAAATAAAACATTAAATACATTTTTTAATTTATCTTGAAGTGTTATTTTGCACCCTTTAAGTTATGCCAAAAGGCTTTTATGCAAAAAAAAGGTAAATCTGACTCAAGACAGGAAATTCTTGTAGAATCCCTTCCGACCCTGTTCTACATCTAGGAATAAAGACTTATTTTTGTGGATTCCTGCTCACGTGGAATTGTGGGAAATGAAATAGCAGATGATTTGGTAAAAAAAACCTTTAAAGAGTTCAAGAATAATGTTAATGTCCCTCTAGGAAAGCTGAAATGAAGGGGTTAATTAAAAAGTCAGCTAGGAATATATGGCAAGAGCTGTGGACACTGGAAGAAAAGGGAAGACACTTATATGAAATAAGTAGGAAGTATGAGAAAAGTCTGTGGCAAAAGAAGGGATGACATGATAATTTCACAACTCTGTATTGGGCACACAGCACTGAACCAGTCATTTTTAAAAATAGGTAAACACAATACAGGATTGTGCAGCAAACGTGGATTACCAGAACAGTTGTACCAGAAACATGTTCTTCTCAAATCTCAAATGTGCTGGTTATTTTGAAGAAAGATCTCATAACGTACGGCAGTTTCTCAACTGGTCTGTCGCAAACGAAAAGTGGGTTGCAAAACCACGGAGTGTACAATCAAAGAAACAACATCAAGAAAAAAAAACGTAATTCGAAATGTTTTTCTGATGCGAGACTTTTATTTTGAAAGACATGTGTGAAAGCTGTTGACTTCTATCAGATACAGTTTAAGTAAAGAGTGCCTGAGAAAAACGCACTGTCCCGATTCAGTATCTGCAGTCAGATGAGATGAGAGTAATGCCGAGTTCACACTGCATGATTTTCAAAGTCGTTGGTTCACCATTGTTTTCACACTGTGTGACTATCTGGGGTAGCATTCAGTTGCTGCTGTGTTCACATTGCACGATGGATCGGGAAAAGGAGGTTACACACTGCATGACTTTACAATAGGAAGAATCAGAAGAACAATAGGAAGAAGTGATAAGGAAACTTCCCGCTGCCCTGTATCTTGCTCTCTCATTGGCTGTAGGTCATCGCCGATGTATTTTTCAGTCAGAACTCATTTCACACAGCAGGAATCGCTGACAGGTCCAGATATTTAACATGCCAAATATTTCATGGGTGTCGGCGACGTGTCAGCAATTTTCTCAGATCGTGTCTTTGATAATTCACACTGCGTGATTGTTACTCGCGTGAACGAGCACCGATTTCGGGCATTTGTCAGCAATTTTGGAAAAACTGTCGGCGAGTGAAAATCGGGGCTAAAATCATGCAGTGTGAACTCGGCATAAGGCTTAATGTCAGTGTCAATATTCTATCGTTATTTTTGTAAAACCAACTGTCTTGTCCTGTCAGACGTTATACTGTGCTCGCATGCGCAAATGCGGTGGCGCACTGTATATCACTTTACTAAAGCGCAAAAGAAACTACGAGCATGCAACGAGTGAAATAAAAGTGAATTACCAATAAATCATATAACTGCTACTTCGTGTGTTTGCTGAGTTGGATTTGCATGAAGGTATGATATTCATTCTATTCAGGTCGTTTCCATGTTTCATTAACAGTTAATGTTAGTATTGTGTATAGTATATTATATTATTATATATTATACTGGTAAACTATTTATAGACTGAATGCACTGTAAGTCGCTTTGGATAAAAGCATCTGCTAAATGCATAAATTATTATAAATTATTATTATTAGTAACTGCTGTTTCCATAACCCAAAAATTCCATGTTATTTTCACTTTGTTATTTTGTATATGTTTAAATGACTGTGGTGGCTCATACCAACTTAATTATATTAACAAAAACTAGTTTAGGACTGCTATTTAATAGTCTTACCTTATAGACTGTTTCATCAATATTTAATCAATATCAGCCATATTCTTACAATTTATGTGTATGTTAAGTAAAGGGGGATGGAACTTGTGTGAGTTTGTGTGTGTGTGTCAACAACTTTTGTGAAATAAACTTGCTTTTTTTTAGTGTTTATATATATATATATATATATAGCAAATTTATTTGGCCAAACCAGTTGAGAACCACTAACGTAGGGTATATGCAAACCCACTCGCACACAAACACTCACACATACACACACACAAACACTCACACACTCTTCTCACCTGAGAGGGCAGGGAGCCTGTCTTGCAGTCTGTGTAGTGGCTGACAACATCTTCAACACTCTCTCACACACACATGCACATGCCGCATCTGTCTGCTTGATCAGGGATGTGTTTCCTGTCTATCTGTTGTTTTGTGATATATCACAGTGTCATCTCTCTATGTCTGTCTATGCATCTGTCTGTCTGTCTGTCTGCACACACACACACACACACACACACACAGAGTTTATTTTTAAAGGTGTTTACATTATAGGCTTATCTGAAAAAAACTCACAAATATTTTTTGTTTGCACATGCAATGAGTGTATGCATTTGACTACTGTAGTGTTAGGCTTCAGTTTAGTCTGAACAGAAAATTATTGTAAGTCCTGTACTGCCATGAGCATCACAGTGGTTTGATGAGTTTGTGTGTGTAAGAGACACTGATTCAGAGACAGTGACTGTATATGAGTTTGCATACGTTTCTCATTACTGACAGTATTCCTCTCTGTCTCTCTCTCCAGTGAAACAGTCCAGTCGCTCTCATAGCTCACTACAGCTGACAGCATGGAGAAACAGCTCACCTTTGACCTGCATTCAGCTGTGTGTTTGGTTTTGATTGCTATCCATCTACACTTTCAATCACATCAAACAGAGATGTGTGTGTATTTTACATGAGGGACGCATCATTGACTTCTGCTCACAGTAATTGATGTAAATGGACTCTTTATGTGCTGCCTGTGATGTTTTCATTATGACTTTCTATATGATTAGTCTCTTCTGCAATTTCAGAAAAAAACATGAAGATGTAAAAGATTGGAAAGGCAAATGATGAGAGGCACCAGCTGTCCGTCGCTGCACCTCTGCTAAACCCAAATCCTCCATCCTCATCTAGCTGACCCGTCCACTGCCATCCAGTGACATCAGTAAGACCAATGGAGATGCTAACAGAAGCTTTCTTCAGTTATTAACACCTCTGGTCTGATCCTTCTGTGAACTTCAATAAACTTCAGTTCCCTTTTAAATGGTCTCTCTCGTTGCGTTGACATGCTTATGGGGGAAACTCCTGTTTACTCTGATACTGAAGACTGATTTGTTCACGTTTGTGTAGCAGCACAAACCAATGGCGCTTCAACCCTCCAAAAGCAGAGGAACCAATCTCTATTTAAGTTGGCTCTGAGCGTCATTTTGTCAGAATTTTTCTCCTTCAGTGATGAAGATCTTCTCCTTGCTGACTCTGCAAGCAAGAAGCCAAAGAAGGAAGAAGCTCAGCTCAGCCTGCTGCTCACCGTCATAGAAGGAGCCCCCGGCAGTGGAAGATTTCAGAAGCCTTCTCCTGCGGCCATCTGGCACTGAGAGCAAATTTCCTCTGACGTTGTTGTAAGTGTCGTGACATGAGTGTGGCTGGGCTCAGTGCGTGCGTCGCCTGTCTGGGCAGCACCACCGCCGAAGCTGCGCTAACTGAGACGGCATGCTCTCATTGCGAGCGGCTTGACTTCCTTCGCCACATCTGTGGAGGAAAGCTGCCTTTTCCTTGTGTGTCTCCATGTTATTAACCACTTCGGATGCTGAAGAGTGGGCGTGTTTTGGCAAAGAACCTGATGAACCTCACCACTGTTGACGGCACTGAAGAAAGAGGTTATGGCAAGTTACCCTCTCTGGAAGAGGCGGTCGCTGCACACCTGTGCCCTCCATCGGCCCTGGGATTGAAAGCCCATATAACGCATCCATCTAAGCCCTGCGGGACTACCTCAACCTCAAACGGTGCTTATTCAGCGGCTGGCTGTGCTTCACACAATGGCGGTGCTTCAAGTGTTCCAGGCCAAACTTCTCTTCACCATGGATGAGTTCGGCCAGAGTTCTGATGCCTTTAAAGAGCTGTGCACAGGGACTGGCGTGGTTCTGCGAGCAACTAAGGCCACTGCGCAGGTGATCGGCAAGGCCATGGCCAATTTGGTGGTGCTGGAGTGGCAGCTTTGGCTGAAATTGACGAAGATCAGGGACACTGACAAGGTCGCCTTCCTAGACTTGCCAGTTTCTCCTAAGGGACTGTTTGGTCCTGCCATGGATGGTTTTGCAGAGCGATTTACAGCAGCAAAGAAGTCATTGCATGCAATGCGTCACTTTCTGCCGAAGGGCTCCAGTGCTGCAGCTGGTTCAAGTTGCCAGAAGGCTCTATCCACTCAACAGCCTGCCAAGCCGGTGCTGCTTCAGCCCCAGCCTAATTCTTAGCCTGGGGTTCAGCAGTGCCCCTGGACAGAGAAATGCCACACGTTTCTGAAGTTCAGAGAGGAAGAGGAAAGAGTAAGTTCTCGCAGAGGCCGGAGCTCCCTCAAAGAAACCTCATGCTTGCTCTCCATCCCTCCACTTAACACAGAGCGATGGACGCTCTATTCAAGCTGGGCTCATCCTTCTTACTCAGTACATGCCCTAGCAAACTATCGCTGTGATAGCGGACCCACATACTCAAAAGAGCATTTCTCCTCTCCTCATTACCATGAATATCAGTTCCCTGCCCCCTGTGTGGCAAACTTCTATTCGAAAAACTAGTATCACTTGCAATCCGACTTCAGGCTTGGAAAGCTGTCCAGGATGTGTCAAGTTGGGTTCTAAAAACCATAGAATGAGTTTACTCACTTTAATTTGCTTGCAGACCACCTCGCTTCAGAGGTATTGAGACGGCTGTTCAATATGTTAACTTTGAAACAGATCCTTGAGCAAGTATATCCCAAGGACTGGTTTCTGTCTGCCTATTAGTACACAGTCCTGCCATTTGGATTGTCCCTGGTCCCGCAAACTTTTATGAAGTGCATAGATGCAGCTCTTTCCCCTCTGAGACAGATGGGAATCCGCAATTTGAACTACCACAATTATTGGCTGGTTTTAGCCAGGTCAGAATGGGAACTCATCACTCACAGGTTGCTGCTGCTCAGGTTGAGAATCAATTTAGCCACGAGCTCTTTGTCTCCCAGCCAGCGAATGGTCTTTCTGGGCACAATTATCGATTATGCCCGAATGCGGGCATGGATTACTGGAATTTACAGAGGCTGGAATGCTCTCTGACTATTCAGCAACTTCAGCAACAAATCATTCAAATTAGGGACTTCACGTCCCCTCAGGGCTTTCCAGAGGATGCTCAGCCTTATGTTGGCTGCTTCCTCTGTGATTCCTCTGGGCCTGCTCAACATGCGGCCCCTTCAGTATTGGTTCAAAGCCCATGTTCCGTCCCACACTTAGTGCCTGGGACTTTTCATCTCAGGGTAACCCACAGCTGCATCAGAGCTGTGGCCACTTGGAAAACATCTCGCCTGTTTCAATCAGGAGTCTCATTGGGACTGACCTCCAGAAGGAACAGGGACACGACCGATACCACTTCCTGGTCTGTTCGGACAACATGATGGTAGTAGCCTTTATCAATTACCAAGGCAGTCTCAGGTCACGTTCCCTTCACAGTTTGGCTCGACGCCTCCTTCTATGTGCACAAGGCAAACTCCTCTCACTGAGAACAGTTCATGTGCTGGGCAGACTGAACCAGGGGGCAGACATGCTGTCCAGGAACAAGGTAACTCCAGGAGAATGTAAACTGCATCCACAAACGGTTCAAATGATTTGGTCTGTCTTTGGGAGGGCAAAGGTAGTCCTCTTCGCCTTGGAAGACAGCTTTCACTGCTCAATCTACTTTTCCATAATTGGCCCAGTGCTCACCTGTATGCCTTCCACTGGTTGCCCTCTTCCTCAGGTCATCAGACGGGTCACGCACGCACACACAAACAAACACACACACACACACACACCTGAATTCAGGTCCCATTCTCTCCATCCTGAACTTAATTATCAGTACAGCTTAGCCATTACAGTCCAATATCCCCTGTTACGGAGACACAAAAGTCGCCCTTCTCTCCCTCTTCACCCTCTACCCTCTAAATTCATGCTGCTGCACAGAGATGAGGGAACGATCTGCACAATGCACCCTGTCGGATCAGTCTATTCTGTGCTTTAATTGGTTTGTCTCTCCTGAGAGGAAGCTCAGATCTACAGGTCTTCTGTGTGCAGTTTTTGCAGATAAATCGGAGCTCTACACAGAGGATGGTCAGCCAGAGAACTGCAGATTTCAACTCAACATCACTATCATCTGGTGGTGACAGTCTGTTAACTAGTTCACTCTGTTCAAAAAGAGACTCTCTCGTTGGGATATAAATCGACTTCAGTTGTTTTATGACTTTAAGTGCAGGTAAATCTGAAATCAGAAGTAAAACGGAGTAAAGCAGGTTTACACAGATATATAATAAAAATGCTACTAAAGCTGAAAGTATGCTCCTGTTGTCTGCTTGAACTAAAAAAAAATTCACAATAAGGATTTTACAATAGAGTAAAAGTAAACGTATAGATGGAAGGGTAGAAATGTCAAGTGCGTGTTATTTCACAGGGCTTTCATGAATGTTTTCAGTGTATTTCTGTGATTTTGCATGTCACATTTTTTCCCCTTTTTATGTTTTTTCCCCCTTTTTGTTAGCAGGGATTTATAAATAGTAAAGCCAAATCTCAACCAGTTACTTCGTCCCACTTTATATTAAGTGGCCTTAACTACTATTTACTTACATCAAAAATTAAGTACAATGTACTTATTGTCTTCATATTGTATTGCAAAACACTTTTGCTGCTATTGAGGTGGGATATGTGGTAGGTTTAAGGGTGGGTTAAGGTGTAAGGGATGGGTCAACTGTGTAATTATAAATGTAATTACAGAAATTAATTACAGATGTAATTACATGCAGGTATTTTTAAAATATAAGTACAATGTAAAAACATGTACACAATAAGTGCATTGTACCAAATTATTAATTTAAATGTAAGTACATAGTTGTTAAGGCCACTTAATATAAAGTGGGTCCGTTACTTCCATGTCTTTTCTTGGTATCTTGGCAGAGTCAAAGTACCTAGTTTTACTGAACGTTTTAATGCATTCTCCATTTACATAGCAATCCTCCAATTTAGTTAGTTTTAGTGAAACTAAGATCAGCTTAGTTTGCCAAAGGTGTCTGAATGCTATAGTATTTCAGTAAATTTGTCATCTGGAGCTCCTCTTACAGCCCTTCCTCAGTAGAACAGGAGGTTTGTGGTGGCTCTTCTTTAGCTTGTTTAAAAATATGCACAGCTGCAATGCCAGCCTTTTTTAACCGTATCAACTGAAAAGTTAAAAGGTAGTGAATTGAATGTCAATGAATTTAACAAAATGCTAAGTCACAAACACAGCAGAGGTTCTGTGATATCAACAAAGACCTCCAGGAATGAATGATGTGATAGTATGTCCCAAAACAGCTACACTTTCTTTCTACATACACAAACCTATGCTCTTTTCCATTATTTTAGTTTGTAGCTACAGGTAACAGGGTTGCTGATGGTTTAACAATATTTGCTTCTAGAGCTTTACATATTCAGGATATAAAACTGCATAAAAGGTCCTTCAGAAAAAAACTTAATTTCTAGATCTTAGATAAAGAAAAAGATTGCAAAATGTATTCTGGTTAGAGATTTTGACAGTTTACTATGGGAAATTTGGATACTTTAACTCGAGGTTTTATATATACACACACACACACACACAGACACACACACAGGGCCGTTTCTAGGCATAGGTGAGCTAGGCGGTCGCCTAGGGCGCCACCAGCTGAAGAGGGTGTAATGAGTGCATTTACTGGCACTTTTAGCAGGGTTGTGATAAAGAGTGGCACGGTCACCCTGAAATATGACTGCCGCCCCCACTGGATCCCCCAACAATATTGGGCTAGAGTACTGTCAATCTGACGATGCCTGTATGCCACTAGATCAGAGTGGTGTCAATTGCTGCCTGATTGTTGCATGCAAAGTTTGCATTTGGAGTGCTCAACAACGCCGTTACATCAGTGGACTCTGTCAGTGCTTTGGCAAGGTAACACTATTTTTTGCCATGCAATAAAGCTAAGTTCAAAGGCCAGTTTAAAATATTGGTACAGTAAATAAAGTGCACAAAATCAGTATTTTGTTTAGGCAGTATTTGTGGCAGATTTGTCCAAAAGGTGTGCGTTTTTTGCGCCAATGCATTGTTAAAGGATCAGCGTGTCATGTAATATTCCCATATAAACTTTAACATCCAATTAAAAAATATTTGTATAGTAAAATTCGCTAATTCACGAAATCAATACATCCTTTATTAGACCGCTTTGTCGAGTTAAATGCATCCTTACGGAGGTGTCGAAATGCTGAATCAATTCATTCACTTCCAACAGCGCTTAATGGGAGCAGCGTCATAGAGGGCAGAGCGTCACGTTATTTAAAGGGGACGTTAACGAGTAGCAAATGATTAAGTAGCTGCATTGGTTACTTTTATGCCACTGATAAAGCTTTTATATGTAGTTTGGGGGTAACAAAGGGATTTTATAGGTTTGACTGAAATAATAATGCAATAACTGACACTTTAAATCAATGTTTCAAGAAACAACAATAAAAATCAGATAAAGACAAAAAAGTAGCCATTGATAATATCTAAACACTATGTAGTAGTATAGTATATAGTATCCAAATCAAAATGTAATAAAAGTAATTTATGTGTGATTTATGTGTAAGTTATGTGCAATGTCTTAGCCACTAGGGATTGTTACATAGGGCTATACAGCATCTAGTGGCAACACAATGATATTACAGATACTAAATTGTGCAAAATGTTTATCTTAACAGTCAATTTACAGATAATGCATTCAGATTTGTGGAACTCAATGCACTGAATCTCCACAAATTAGTGTCGTTACTATGACAACCAATTTGAATGTGACAAGCAACTGGTGTCTGTCTTTAAATGTGACAAGCAACTGGTGACTTGTGTGGGGGGGCAATAGGGATTTCGCCTAGGGTGTTAAAATGGCTAGAAACTGCCCTGCACACACCAGACCTGTGAGTTTATATTCTGTTCATGGGCCTGGAATTGATTGTATTCATTTGTGAATCCACTAGATGGCAACACTCATAGTTGGGTCATTGGTATGCAGAGGTACAAGAAGAAGAATCATAAAACTAAAAGAAGAAAATGGAAAATACCAGCAAAACAGCAAAAGATAAACGCCAAAACAGATGTCAGAACTCAGTGTCATGTAATACATCTCAGAGCAGGTTTAGTGAAAATATGAAGCAAATTAATTTTATTATTTATTTTATTATCATTATTTTTGTTGTTGTTGTTGTTTTGTCCTTACAATGAAAGTCAATGGGGTTTAACATTCTTTTACTCCAAGCATTCTTCAAAATATATTCAACAGGTTGCCTAACCTGTGCTGGCAAAATGAGTCACAATGAGGAATTTTTCAAAAATGAGTTATTTTCATCCTCCAAATAAAAGACCTTCATAATTATGTATGCTTTGTTGGAATCGGACGAAAAATGACTGAGCTACACCCGTTTGATATCGATAGAGTCAGCAAAGTCAATTTTGAGAAAAATTAAGTTAAAGTTTTCTGAAGGTTTCAAAGCAAAATCACCTGCAATGTTACATCTTTTCCTCCACTTCTTTTCTTAATAATAATTACTATATTAATAATTACAATATAGCTATTTTTTATTTTATCTTTGTTATTATAAATGAGAACAGATGCAACAAAAAAAAAACAGTAGAACAAATATAAGAAAAATAACAAATAGTGCATTACCTTTTTCATGTT
Source organism: Sinocyclocheilus maitianheensis (assembly GCA_018148995.1). Classification (NCBI taxonomy): domain Eukaryota; kingdom Metazoa; phylum Chordata; class Actinopteri; order Cypriniformes; family Cyprinidae; genus Sinocyclocheilus; species Sinocyclocheilus maitianheensis. Next base: position 122,538 of record JADLZM010025903.1, read on the forward strand.
ACATCTAAACAAAAGCACTCAAGAAAAACAAATAATCAAATTTAAAAATCCCTTTAGTGTGTTCATTACAAATAAATTGATTATTAAAACTACAAAAGCAGTTCAATCAAGAGCAGCGAGTGATTCCCTATTTTATTTTTTTTGTTAGATTAGCATTAATGAGACAGACGGCCTATATATTAAGACTTACTGTAATGCACAGATCTAAAATAATGTTACACATCAGATGTTTTTTCAACAGTTCCCCAAACATTCACTTAAGATATAACAGATTATGTTTGCGTGAATATTTAAATGCTGTAATTCTGTGTATACCTGTATGTGTGTATTTATTGGGATTGTGCAGTCGAAAGCGCCTTTATGCGGGTGCTTTGGATGACAGTCAGTGTGAGAAACGAGATGGAGAAAAGGTACTCCTCTCATAAAACGTACAAATAAAGATAATTTTAGATGTTTATTTACTATTTGGAGCATTGGCATTGCTAGACGAGGGCTTAATGAACTTGTTGAGGTTTTGTGAAAACCTCAAATTTGACTAAAATCAATATTTTTCACTTTTTTGCATGTAGCTCAAAATAATACCAGTTAATAACGTTACTTTTAAAACTTTTTCTTAGCCTATAATAATAATAATAACAATAGCCTAATAATAATAATAAGTACAGCGTTTTCTAGTCAAAAAAAAAAAAAAAGAGGAAGAGATCTGGTATCTTATCCTGATGCGCTTAGTCACAGCCAATACAGCATAATCTTTTCTAGATTTTTGCCAAATTATAGGCTACTAAACAAAAGAAAAACATTTGTTAACGCTTAAAGGCATTAAAGTATTTTTTAAGATATTTAAAAATGTTTGCTGCATTGTTAAAAAAAATGCTACTCACATAAAATTGCGTTTTGAGAGGAAAAAAAAACCATAAGTCACGTAGGCTCACGTCGCATTTTATTATTAGGCTACATTCAGAAATAATGTGCTAAAATGCCGGTAAAGCAAAATGTTTACAAACATTATAAACACCAAATATATATATATATATATATATATATATATGTATACTTAGGCTATCTATGATAAACACAGTTATTAGTTTCCTTCTCTCCACAACAAATCCTCTAAAGTTAAGGCTATGCGTTTAGGCTGTAAAAACGTCAATCCAAAAACAAATAAATTTAAGGTGAAATTAATGCCTACCTCAATTGGTACAAATCCAAATGTTTCCATATTCGTGACGTATCTGGACACTAAAATATTTTTTATTATGTTAAAGGCTTTGTACTTCACTCACATCGACAGCTGTAATTCTGTGTATACCTGTATGTGTGTATTTATTGGGATTGTGCAGTCGAAAGCGCCTTTATGCGGGTGCTTTGGATGACAGTCAGTGTGAGAAACGAGATGGAGAAAAGGTACTCCTCTCATAAAACGTACAAATAAAGATAATTTTAGATGTTTATTTACTATTTGGAGCATTGGCATTGCTAGACGAGGGCTTAATGAACTTGTTGAGGTTTTGTGAAAACCTCAAATTTGACTAAAATCAATATTTTTCACTTTTTTGCATGTAGCTCAAAATAATACCAGTTAATAACGTTACTTTTAAAACTTTTTCTTAGCCTATAATAATAATAATAACAATAGCCTAATAATAATAATAAGTACAGCGTTTTCTAGTCAAAAAAAAAAAAAAAGAGGAAGAGATCTGGTATCTTATCCTGATGCGCTTAGTCACAGCCAATACAGCATAATCTTTTCTAGATTTTTGCCAAATTATAGGCTACTAAACAAAAGAAAAACATTTGTTAACGCTTAAAGGCATTAAAGTATTTTTTAAGATATTTAAAAATGTTTGCTGCATTGTTAAAAAAAATGCTACTCACATAAAATTGCGTTTTGAGAGGAAAAAAAAACCATAAGTCACGTAGGCTCACGTCGCATTTTATTATTAGGCTACATTCAGAAATAATGTGCTAAAATGCCGGTAAAGCAAAATGTTTACAAACATTATAAACACCAAATATATATATATATATATATATATATATATGTATACTTAGGCTATCTATGATAAACACAGTTATTAGTTTCCTTCTCTCCACAACAAATCCTCTAAAGTTAAGGCTATGCGTTTAGGCTGTAAAAACGTCAATCCAAAAACAAATAAATTTAAGGTGAAATTAATGCCTACCTCAATTGGTACAAATCCAAATGTTTCCATATTCGTGACGTATCTGGACACTAAAATATTTTTTATTATGTTAAAGGCTTTGTACTTCACTCACATCGACATCATCCTTCACATCGCCTATATCAGCACAGTGAGGCGGTGGTCACGCTGAACGCAACTGATTGTACAACGGAGAAGTGCAACTTTTTATGTTTCTTTAATACTATTTGGAGCATTGGCATTGCTAGACGAGGGCTTAATGAACTTGTTGAGGTTTTGTGAAAACCTCAAATTTGACTAAAATCAATATTTTTCACTTTTTTGCATGTAGCTCAAAATAATACCAGTTAATAACGTTACTTTTAAAACTTTTTCTTAGCCTATAATAATAATAATAACAATAGCCTAATAATAATAATAAGTACAGCGTTTTCTAGTCAAAAAAAAAAAAAAAGAGGAAGAGATCTGGTATCTTATCCTGATGCGCTTAGTCACAGCCAATACAGCATAATCTTTTCTAGATTTTTGCCAAATTATAGGCTACTAAACAAAAGAAAAACATTTGTTAACGCTTAAAGGCATTAAAGTATTTTTTAAGATATTTAAAAATGTTTGCTGCATTGTTAAAAAAAATGCTACTCACATAAAATTGCGTTTTGAGAGGAAAAAAAAACCATAAGTCACGTAGGCTCACGTCGCATTTTATTATTAGGCTACATTCAGAAATAATGTGCTAAAATGCCGGTAAAGCAAAATGTTTACAAACATTATAAACACCAAATATATATATATATATATATATATATATATGTATACTTAGGCTATCTATGATAAACACAGTTATTAGTTTCCTTCTCTCCACAACAAATCCTCTAAAGTTAAGGCTATGCGTTTAGGCTGTAAAAACGTCAATCCAAAAACAAATAAATTTAAGGTGAAATTAATGCCTACCTCAATTGGTACAAATCCAAATGTTTCCATATTCGTGACGTATCTGGACACTAAAATATTTTTTATTATGTTAAAGGCTTTGTACTTCACTCACATCGACATCATCCTTCACATCGCCTATATCAGCACAGTGAGGCGGTGGTCACGCTGAACGCAACTGATTGTACAACGGAGAAGTGCAACTTTTTATGTTTCTTTAACCCTTTAGGCGCCAGGGTTTTTTGGAAAAAATGCTGGATTTTGACATCAAGATTTCAAAAGCTTGTGGCTTGAAAGGGCTTAAAGATAGAGATCTACTGTAAATTAGAAACATGTTGGACATGACCGAAAGTTTATGTGGGGTGTAAATATACTCATCTAATTAGCATATTATGACGTCATCAGGGGCGGCCATCTTGAATTTCATAATGTTCAGGAAATGGTAGATATTGAATTGATGTTTTAACTTATTTACATGTTTTTTTTTGGTCTTTTTATCCTCATTCCAAATTATCAGAAAAGAGGAAACAAGCAATAAAATAGGAGAAAGTACAAAATTATTACTATACTACTATACTATATAGTAGTAAAACACATGTGAACAGTAGCCTACTTTTTGATCAGTTCATCAGTAATATTCAGGAAAAAATATATATGGTGTGAGTGGATGTTTGAAGTTATGTGCATGAATTTATTATTTTTTATCCTCATTCCAAATGATCAGGAAAAGAGGAAATCAACAGTAAAACTATTAGTAACTATAGTAAATTATTACTATATTACTGTGCCATAGTAAAATGCATGTGCCTATTTTTTGATCAGTTGACCAGCTATCTGCCCAATCAGGTATCTAGGTGACAAAGTTCATAGTTCTTCATAGTACCTCTCATTGCATGGCACAGCGCACATACCTATCTCACACTGACTGCACCTGTACTTTGTAAGGGTGCAGCACTGGTCAAATCTTTCTCTGCTACATAACCAACAGGCTCATCAAAGCGTTTGATCCAGTCCTGATACACTTCATTTCTCAAAAAAACCGAGCCACCATTGTCATCGCTATTTCCAGCCCTATTTAGATCCAGATCACCCCTGCTGCCTCTACCACGTCTCCCGGCTCTCCCACGCACAGCACGGCCACGTGTACCGTGGCCACTCCCACCTCTTTGGGGCAGCTAGTGCTACTTCCAGCCCCATTTCTCCTACCCCTGCTGCCTCTACCTCTAGCAACAGCTCTCCTATGGACACTACGACCACGTTCACCCGTGCCACCCCCATCCCCATTGGGCAAAGTGTCGAAATGATGGCTTGTTTGTACTTCGTGAACACTCTCGCCTTGCACGGCGCCACCATTGCGCTGCAAAGATGTACCGGGAGAAGCGAGAATATTAGACGACCGATCGTCATTTCCAAAAGATCTGTTGAATCAATCTTACACTATCCTCGGATAAGCTGTAATGCAGGGGTGTCAAACTCAATTCCTGGAGGGCCAGAGCCCTGCAGAGTTTAGATTCAACCCTAATTAAACACATATGTTCCAACAAATCAAGTCCTTCAGGCTTATTTGAAAACTACATGGTATGTGTTTTGGAGCAGGGTTGGAACACAACTCTGCAGGGCTCCGGCCCTCCAGGAACTGAGTTTGACACCCCTGCTCTAATGCATTGCCATTGCGATGTACCTATGATGAATTTACAGCTGAGCACAGGCATTTCACGCGTTGGATGCATCAGCGTCACATTTGCATATCTGAATTCCTGATTGGTTGACAGCAAATTTCAAATATTAAATGGAACGATGAAATAACGTTATTAACCAGTTAATGGCTATTTCAAATTTTTGATTCTGTTCGGAACTATAACATTTGATTTTGTTTCTGTTTCTGGTTCTGTTCCTGTCAAAATTTCATTTGTTTCCAGTTTTCATTTTCGTTCCTTGAACCGGTTCTGAGCCCTGGTAACAAATGATTGGCACAAACATATAGGACTTTAGAGTTTTTCCTAAGAAACTTTAGCACTTCCTTCGAAAATGAAATTTAATCACCGTGTCCTCAGCAGCTCAGAAGGAGGGAGTGTATGGAGATTCCTATGTTCATTGGTGCATCTTGAAACAACACTTGCAATGCCTCTTTGGCTCTGACATTATTTGTATCTTTCCAGCAGCTACAGCAAGAAATCTGTGATGGCGGATTGCTGCTTCTCACTCAGGGCGGGGTCTATGCTAATAGGGCAGAGAGTGTCACAAATGGGCGGAACTTTTTCCCTATGATGACATCAATGTAGGTAGAAATCTGAAACCGCTCGTTTGGAGAGTGATGTCATCATCAAGTTCAGTTCAATTCTCTTCTAATAGTGTCTGTGCAGTCAAGTCAACAATGTTGCCAGAAATTGTGTCCCCAACTAAGCAAGCCAGAGGCAACAGTGGCAAGGAACCAAAACTCCATCTGTGACAGAAATTGAGATAAAACCTTGGGAGAAACCAGGCTCAGTCGGGGGGCCAGTTCTCCTCTGGCCAGACGAAACCAGCATGATGTGGGTTAATTCCAGGCTGCAGCACAGGTCAGATTGAGCAGAGGAATCGTCTGGTTCCCGTGGTCTTGTGCCGATGGATGACGAGGTCTTCACAGGGGATCTTTCTCTACGGTTCGTCTAGTTGACATGGTCTCTGCTGACCTTCAGGGCTGTAGAGGTCGTCTCTAGGTGCGGATACACCATCTGATCTGGATACGGTCTGGATCTGGGTGGCTACGGTGACCTTGGAATAAGAATAAAACAGACTAATGTGTGCAACATTAGGTGCTGATTTGGTCCATAGATGTGTTGTCTGAGCTTGAGATCTTCTACTGGTGGGATTTTGTTGACCCGTGAAGGAAATTTGTGCTTGTTGAGTGTTGATTGATCTCAGAGGGTTGTTAGGCACACATGCCACTCTGCTGCCATGACATTTTCCCATTGCTTTGGCATTTCAAAAATACCTGAATTTCAAATTTAAAGGAACCTTGTCTTGATACTTCAGCGCTGAACATGTTTGCTCAAAGCAATCAAAATTTTATTGAAAATTAAAATGAAAATCACAGATTTTGTCAACTGCACTTATTCGTGTAGGAAAATGAAAAGTCATCATCATTCTTCCCCAGATGAATCACTAGAGAGGACAAACGCAGTCGCTGGTCCCATGACCTGTGCTTGATGGGCTGTCATTTGGGGTTGTTTAACTAAATTACTGAATTATTGTTATTATTATTTATTTGTTTATTTTTGCCAAAAATAAATACATACATACATACATACATAAAAATAATAATGATAAAATATGAGCGAGAGAGAGAAATAAGGCATAATGAAGCATATCGCATATATAGTGCGTCCAGCACAATACGGGTCTGGCCTTTTTATTTTGGATTCTGTACATATGCAAGATACTTCCCATGAATAAATGATTGTCTTGTATAATGCTACCTACCTTTGAATTATGAGTGATAAAGCATTCTTGCTGGTTGTGTTCAGGTAGAATGTGTTTGTGTATGGAGTGTTTCAGTGCTTTAGTGCATTTTGAAATGTGATTGAACTGCTGTGTTAAGCTGCATGTGGAGAATGACGACTGTGTGCTGAGAAATACATATAACCAAAAGGCTTATTTTGAAGTGCTGTGATCTACAGCATTTTGGAGTATTAAATATATGTGAAAATTTGTAGATTTTTCTGTTCAATCTAGCAGGCTTTTGAGATGTGAATCTGTTTCTCTTCGCTAGTAATTATGGATGAGATCAGACCTCTATGGTTAGCCAGAAAGAAAAGAAAAAAACACCTAAAACCTGTAGCTAGGGGTGCGCCAATCCGATATTCAGTATCGGTCAGACGAGACCAATCCAAATCCGATTTTGTGCGTATACTACTCTGTGTTATTGTTAAGCCCTACGAAAGGCACAAAATCATTATAAAGCACCATAAAGTTTCCTTGCACTATATTTCAGGTGTTGTGAATATTTAAGTCGTTAAATACAAGTTTACGTAAACTCTTCTCTCCGCTGTGGCTTTCAGTCATCCTCCATTCAGCATTCAAACTGCGTGTCGCGTTCGGTTACAGTCAAGACGATAATACTATCTCTAAGATGATTCACTGTTCCTACTATTATACTTGATCTGTAGATAAAGAGCAGTGGTTTTGCTTAAAAGGACTTTATCTTGCTGGAGTTTAGTGCTGTTTCTAAAGCATGTTAATGTTACTTTCTACTGAGTGTCTGTTAGATCACTACAATAGAGAGCACTATGAATTGTTCTTCATGTGCACAGTAACTAAAATTTAAAACTGTTTAAAGAAAAGGCTCAATAAACTATCACACAGATATAATACACTACGCATCAAAATCCTCTTCCCTTTGTCCTTTGAACTTTTCTATGCGGAGCGCTGTGACTCCGTGTTGCTTCAAGCGCATTATTCTGCGCATAAGCGCTTTGTGCCGCTCTCTATAGGAGCCTTTCATGTTATAATACTTTTGCGCAATGAAACATTATTAATAGCCTTTCTTGTTGTCTTATCTATCATATGTTGCTGTCTCATTACTGTGCTATACATTTAAAATAAATGTCTTTTAATTTGATAGTACAGTGGTGTGAAAAAGTGTTGGCCCCCTTCCTGATTTCTTATTTTTTTGCATGTTTGTCACACTTTAATGTTTCAGATCATCAAACAAATTTAAATATTACACAAAGATAATGCAAGTAAATACAAATTGCAGTTTTTAAATGATGATTTCATTTATTAAGGGAAAAAAGCTGTCCAAACCTACGTGGCCTTACGTGAAAAATTAATTGCCCCCTCCTGTTAAATCATGAAAAAACTGTGATTAACCACATTATTTTAGAAAGCTGAGTTAAATTTCACTAGCCACACCCAGGCCTGATTACTGCCAGACCTGTTGAACCAAGAAATCACTTAAATAGAACCTGTCTGACAAAGTGAAGCATGCTTAAATAGCAACACATCATGCCGCGATCTAAAGAAATTCAAGAACAGATGAGAATCAAAACAGTTGACATGAATCAGTCTGGAGAGGATTATAAAGCCATTTCTAAGGCTTTGGGACCCCAGCGAACGACGGTCAGAGCCATTATCCAAAAATTGAGAAAACTTGGAACAATAGTGAACCTTCCCAGGAGTTGCCGGCCAACCAAAATTACTCCAAGAGCACAACAACGACCCATCCAAGAGGTCATTAAAGGACCCAGAACAACATCTAAAGAACTGCAGGCCTCACTTGCCTCAATTAAGGTCAGTGTTCATGATTCAACAATAAGAAAGCTAGAAAACCCTCCAATGTGGCTGAATTAAAACAATCCTGCAAAGAAGAGTGGGCCAAAATTCCTCCACAGCGATATGAAAGACTCATTGCCAGTTATCGCAAACGCTTGATTGCAGTTGTTGCTGCAAAGCGTGGCACAACCAGTTATTAGATTTAGGGGGCAATTACTTTTTCACGTAGTGCCAGGCAGGTTTGGACAGCTTTTTTCCCTTAATAAAATAAATAATCATTTAAAAACTGCATTTTGTATTTACTTGCATTATCTTTGTGTAATATTAAAATTTGTTTGATGATCTGAATCTTTTAAGTGTGACAAATGTGCAAAAAATTTAAAAAAACAGGATGGGGGCCAACACTTTTTCACACCACTGTATATTAATTAATATATAAATATAATAGGCTACTTGTTTTTCATTCATGTATTTTACAACAATACAAAGAGAAATGTTTAACATTTTACCAGATTTAACCCTACACTTATTCACATTTATTTGTTCCCCACTAAATAATGTTTTTGTTTTTCACTAAATATTTAGATTTTATAAAATTATTGTGTACTCATGATTTTTCTAGAGTAACTTTTGCTACTGAATTATCCACTAACCTAGTTTATAGTAGTATTTTTTACTATAGATTATGATTATATATGTATTCAGTTGTTGTTTTTCTTTACAATGAAGTTGTCTTTATGTGATCGGTATCGGCAGATACTCAGAATTTCTGATATCGGATCGGGATCGGTTCTAAAAAAGTGGTATCAAGCCAGCCCTACCTGTAGCTCAATTATAACTGTGTATGCACAGTAAATGTCTAATCTGACTATTAATAGATGATATTTTTGTTTAGTTACCCAAACTAATGAAAGTATATCCAATTTCTTGGCAATGTTCTTGAAATTTTGAAAAATAATGAAAATTGTTAGCATACATGAGGTTTCTCCACATCTTCTTAAACATTGCTTGACATTTTTTTCCCACTCTTGGCTGCTCACTGTGTTGTAAGGCATTATCTTATTCTTTTTGTTTTGTCTTTATTTTTCTATTGTCTGTAAAGCTGCTTTCTGTGAACAACCTGTGTTGTAAAAGCTGCTATTTAAATACATTTAATTGATTTGTTTTTCATTCCTACCTGGTGCCCTTTTAGCTAAACACAAAACGTCTTTCAAACAATTATTTACCACGGTATTTGATAGATGAATGTGTGAAGGTGTTTGTGTGTGTGAGCTGCTGCAAAGACACCAGGAGGATTGTTTGAAGCCATCAAAAAATTATCTCAGGGAAGACAATATTCAGAATGACAGCTGGAGGCTGTGCTGAGGGTCAAATTAGTGACTGTACACTTATAACAATATGAAAATGGATTTTAGACTGAGATACAGTACCAAGTGAAATTACATTGTAGCTCAAATTAGTCTCATGAGAAGGAACCTTTGAAGCATCTGGTGAGTGTAGATGATGATTTCTGAAGCACAGATTGATGCATGTAACTGACAGAATAAAGCGACCAGCAGAAATGAATGAAAGAATTTAGCCAAGCAGAAGTTCTCTTGGTCGTCTCCTTTCATGTTTCATGTTTATTTGTGTAGTGCTTTCACAGTACAGCTGTACAGAAATATATGCCTCAGTGTCCTGATTGTCTTAAACTCCCAGTGAACAGCTTTACAGGGAAACAAGCTTTAATGTCTTCAAGCAGCCACAGGCGACTGTGGCAAGAAAAAAACTCTGAAAGATGTTTAGGTAGTGAAGAACAATTGAACTTTGAGAGGAACTGAACTCTTCTGGGGGAGCTTGTCCTCTTCTGGCATTAAATCAATGTCTCTACAGCAATATAATTTAACTGTGTGCAACGTGTAACATGAGTCGTCTGTTCATTGAACAGATCAAGCTCTGCAGTCCAACATTATGCAGGCAGTAATTAAACCATAAGCTAAGACAACAAAAACAATCAGAGCGCCTAGTTATCACTAGTTTTATTTTAATTTCCGGAGTCCGCTATTAGCAAATAGCCCGCTAGCATCGCCAGCGTGGTCGCCGCTAATCTCGCTTACATTACTAATACTCTATTCACACACATTACCATTGTTTTACTCACTGTTACTTGCTTTAATGGCGGATGTGTGTCTACCTTTGAGTGCAGGTGAGGACACGTTCGAGCTGCATTCAGTGCAGCTCGAGCTGGAAGCCGTGGAGAAGCAGATCCGCGACCTGGTGGAGAGGCAGACCCAGCTGAGAGAGCAGAGAGCCGCGCTGGAAACATCCCGGGCTGACGCTCACAAGTCGGAGGTAAGTATACAGCGCGCTGCTAATTCTCCCACCACCTCTACTCCGTGTGTTTCTCTGCACAGGCCCGGTGCACCCAGGACGCAATCTTCCCAGATGTCCTTCACTCTGGCGCCGGGACACCACGGACCCTGGGTGCACCCGCCGCGGAAGACGCGAGCCAGGCCCCGGGCGACGACCTCTTCCTCTCCGCCGCCTCCGGTCTTCGAGATATCCACCCGGAACCGCTTCGCTCCCCTCCGCGAGAAGGAACGCGACGCTGTGATCATTGGAGACTCCATCGTCCGGCACGTCCGTGCTACGTTAGCTGAAGGTAAAGTGCACACTCACTGTTTCCCTGGTGCTCGTGTTCTTGATGCTTCTGCACAGATACCCGCGATCCTGAAGGGTGACGAGAGCACCGGAGCGGTCGTGCTTCATGCGGGGGTGTAGGGATTCATATACAGGACACGGAGAGGCCACTGGATCACCATCATGAGGTTTTGAATTAATCTAATCAAGAGATACCACAGAGACCTTTTGTACCAGAGCTGAAAAGCCTTTCACGACATATGGATGCCTCGTTCTCATGGATGTATGGACCCGTTATCTCTAGAACAGGAAAATAATTAAATAATGCCCTCAGGATGTACAGCGTGACGCCACATGACTATCCCATGATGTTCGACCACCAGTTTCCCGCATGACCACAATCCTTACTTCCTTTGAATTAGAAAGACACAGAATGTACACAGACAATTCAGAAGACAATCATTAAAAATCACTGAAAGCATTGGAGCAACGATAGTCACAAATAATATGTTTTATGTCGTAAATATGTGTGATGTGTTATTGAAACCACGATATCTTAATCGTTGCTTTATAACTTTTCTTTTTAGTTAATTACGATTACTGTATATGCTAGATACGTGAAGTTTGGGCTTGTAAGAATGGTCATGATATTTAAGTAACATTGGTGCTGGTGAAAAAGTTATATGTTGTATCATTCTCGGATGATAATACTGTTATCAGAAGAGATTTAAAAACTTGCAGAAATACTCTCCCAAACAACAAACCACACAGGGCGTGGCCAAA
>JADLZM010025903.1:137021-166690 GCA_018148995.1 Sinocyclocheilus maitianheensis
TAATAGTGTTCATCGTCTGTTTTATTACGTCTTAAATTGATTTTTCCGTACATTTCTGCCATATGTACATTAATTGACAGTCACCACTGATAAGCTACCACTAAATATTGTAGAAACTTAATTTGCTGTAAAGTTGCTTTGCAATGATTTGTATCGTGAAAAGCGCTGTACAAATAAACTTGACTTGACTTGACTAATGATTGGTAATCTTTGAGCTCCATCTGAACTGAATATACAGATGCAGACAGCAGTAGAGGAGCGTCGTCATGCAGTGAACTATTTTACCAGCACTGCTATACTACTGCACTCATCTGCTTCATCTTCACTCTGTGATTTTAACACTAAATCCCACTGGCAAAGCAAAATCTATAAACGCTGCTGCAGAGAGATTGAGGGAATAGATAGCAGTGTGTTTGTAGGACTAGAGCCGCAACTTGACCGTGATTGAAGTGGGCCTCCCTGTCTCACTCTCAGTCTCTGTCTTGTTCTGAAAACTATATTGTGTTTATTTATGGATGTATATGTGCATATGTAATGTTGCATTTAGCACCCTCACGTGAGATGAATGAGTAAAGGAGAATGATGGGTCATGATGATGAACGGACAGGTGGAGTGTCTGTGGCAGAAAGAAGACTGACATTTTTCAGACCTCCTCATCCTCCTCCGTCTCCTCCGTGCTGTTTAAATATGCAGTGTGTAATGAAAAGGTGAATAACTGTCCCTCCGCAGGGAGTGAGTGAGACTCAATATTGACTGGCCTTAAACAGCAGGGTGACACCTGGCATGTCTTGTCCTGTGGGCAGCTGTCTGTGAGACGGGCATCTGGAGAGCAGATCTCTACAGCTGACCGCGTCTGAACCCGGTCCTGAGGGCTTAAGCTATCAGTCCAGTGCAGGACGGACCGGCCCAGTAGCTGATGACCGCAGGAGTGTGTGTGTGTCAGTGAACACTGGTGAAGCTGATGGCAGAGCAGGATCACATTCCGACTGGTAACCCACTGCGTGAGCGATGCATTTATTCTGCCAGGTGACTCACAGACAGAAATAATTGGAGGAATTAACTAGCTGCAATAGAGGCCAGTGTCAATAATACATAAGAAACATAATGGAGTCTGTTTGGCTGTAACAGAGCACACCTGCTGTTTCCTCCGGTTCATAAGCTGAAGCTTTGTTTCATTAGCTTTTGAAAAGAAAGGCATAATTAAGCATCTCTATTTCTGGAATCTTTATTTCTAAAGGTGCAACACCTTTCAAACCATTCTGTCAATCATCAACACAGCTCTTTACCTACCAGCCACTCGAGTTGTCAGCTTTTTGTTTTTACCTGCTGCAAAAGAGGTTCATTTTCTTTATGGATGATTTTGCACATTTGAATTGAATGTACAGTACCATGTCACTTTGGATAAAATTATCTTCCAGATGCATAAATGTATCAGAGGTTTCAGTGTCTGTAAACCTGAATAAAGCTCAGCAAACTTATATCATTACCAATGCTGACATGATGTCCAAACTAATTTCATTTTACTTTATAGTGTTTTCCAGCATATGTTTGGAGAAAAGAGACTCAGCTGTCAAGGGTCAAGGGTCAAGGTCAAGGTCAACTTTATTATCCCCAAAGGGCAATTTGTTTTACAGCCAACAGTAAACCATATGCAAACAAGCAACCACAACACAAACAAACACACAATGACTTCCATTAATAATATACATAAAATTATTTATAATTTAAGAAGCTAATGGCAGCTGGTATAAAAGAATTTTTAAATCTATTAGTCCTACATAAAGGCAAATAATATCTACGAGTAGAAGGAAGCAACTTAAAAACATTCTGCAAGGGATGGCTGGGATCATTCATAATTAACTCGGCCTTCTTCAAAGTCCTAGCCTTATACAAATCATTCAAATCATTTAAAGTGGTGCCCACAATCTTACCACACACTTTAACAATACCCTGCAATCTGTTCCTGTTTTTAACGTTTAGTGACCCATACCAACACACAAATGAGAAGGTAATGACAGATTCAATACAACAAGAGTAAAACATTTTCATGAAAGTACTGTCCACCTTAAAACTACAAAGCTTCCGCAAGTAGAACATACGCTGGTGGGCTTTCTTACACACAGCATCCACATGAGCCTCAAAGGTCAACTTTTCATCTATTACAATACCAAGGTATTTAAATTGATGTACAACCTCAACAACATGATCATTAATGACCACAGGAGAGATGACTGTAGGATTCTTCCTAAAATCTATAATCAACTCTTTAGTTTTAAGTACATTTATGTCCAAAAAGGACAGTTTACACCAATCAATAAAATCTGCCAGTACAGGACCATGATCAAGATCTTCACTATTTAAAAGGGAAACAATCACTGAATCATCCGCAAACTTGATGATATGACGCCTCTCCAGTTGCGTTCGACACTCATTAGTATAAAGCACAAATAAAAGAGGTGAAAGAACACATCCTTGCGGTGACCCAGTCGAAGAAAAAAGTACATCAGATAAAACCCCGTTTACTTTCACACGTTGAGACCTATCAGTTAAAAAATCCATCAGCCAACATATCAGCCCGAAATCAATATTATAAACCCTATTTAACCTTTCTGCTAAGATATGTGGCTGGATACAATTAAAGGCAGATGAAAAATCTATAAAAACTAATCGCACAAAAGTCTTTACACCCTCAAGATGTGCTAAAATCATGTTTAATATAGTACTTATCGCATCATCAACCCCCCTACCAGACCTGTAGGCAAACTGAAACGGATCTAAATTTTCCTGTACCATGGTCAAAAGCTTATCCTTCACAACCTTCTCAAAAGTTTTCATAATCAAAGAGGTAAGTGCTACAGGCCTGTACTCATTTAAACATTGTGGTACATTATTTTTAGGCACAGGCACAATAATAGATTCCTTCCAGAGGCGAGGAACCTTATGAAGGTGCAGTGACATACTAAAAATGAAACAAAAAATATCTGCCAATTGTTCTGCACAATTTGTAATAATACGACCTCCAATACCATCAGGACCCGGACTTTTCCTCTCTTTAACACCCCGGAAAAGTTTTAAGACTGTATCCCTATCAACATTTATGCTATTTTGTTCAAAGGAAGCATTTTTAAAAGCTGCCAATTCCTGACTAAAATTATGAACATTAAAACGATTATAAAAAACATTCAAATCATTGGCAAGATCAGAGTCAAGCTTCCCGTCAAGAGAAATATTAAATTTTTTAGAATGCATCCCCATCATGGACTTCACCCCCTCCCATGCAGAACGAGAATTCCCAGTATTAAACATATACTCCACTTTATCCTTGTAATTAAGCCTTGCCAATTTAAGATCCTTCTTAACTTGCTTTTGTAATACCTTATACTGAGTCACATCACCTTGATTAAAACAAATGTTCCTCTGCATAATTACATTTTTTACAGATTTAGTGACCCATGGTTTATTGTTAGGATAGATGCAAATTTCTTTCTTGGGGATAATAAGGTCCTCACAGAAAGAAACATAAGCGGACACAGTCTCTGTAAGTTCATCTAAATCAACACAAGCATTTATAAACACATCCCAATTTGTGCAGCTAAAACAGTCCTGGAGAGAGTTAATAGATTCCTCCGACCACACCGGAACTAAACGACGTTCCGGCTTAGTTTTCTTAAGGACCGATTTATATATCGGAACCAGGTACACAACATTATGATCTGACATACCTAAGGGAGCTCTACAAAAAGATTTATACGCACCCTTCACAGATCCATAACATAGATCGAGACATTTCTTATAACGTGTAAAACAGGTTACATACTGATAAAAACCACTCAAGGACTTCCCCATTTTACAATGATTAAAATCACCCATAACGAAGTTCGGTGCATCCGGCGTCATTCTTTGAAGTCTTTGCACAGTTTTTGCAACAATTCGAGTTGCCATATCAACATTAGCCTTCGGGTGAATATAAACAAGCGTAACAAACAGCTGCGGGAACTCTCTTGGTAAATAATAGGGTCGTAGGGAAACAGATAAAAGTTCGATGTCAGGTGTACATAGGGTCTCCCTAACGACCACCGTACTACACCAGTTTTTATTCACATAAAGACATAATCCTCCGCCAAGTGATTTACCAGTCACAGCTGGATCTCTGTCCAAGCGATAGGGTTCCCCAAAACCATCAATTTCCAAATCGGAATAAGAATCTTGTTCCTTAAGCCACGTTTCCGTAAAAGCAAGAAGACATGCACTGCTATACTCCTTAAGGAACTTAACATTTGCCCGAAGATCATCCAATTTACTACGGAGCGACTGAACGCTAGCCAACAGAACCGTAGGGAGAGGCATGCGACGATGGCCTTGCCTCTTCAACCTCTGGCGCACGCCACCGCGACTCCCCCTCTTCCTCACCTTTTTCGGCTTGGATATCCATCCTCGATTCACCTCAGTAGCATCCGACCGAATAACTTCTTCTGGAAACGCCATCAGAGGATCCACCGTGCCAACTTCAGAGTTACGTAGTAGTAGGAGAAACTCGCGGCTGTACCGTATAGATCCACGGAAGTCGCAAAAAACCATCAGAAAGTAGCAAAAAAACATAAAAAGTAAAAAAGAACCCGACATATTAAAAGAAGTCATTGTTATAACAAACAACACAATTAGTTTTTTTAAAAACCACACTACACGCTACCAACTGCTGCTGCGTGTCGCCGTACCACAGCGCCACCCATCTGGAAAGTGTCTGTCTTCACTTCTCCTATCACAGAGGTGATCTCATGTTCCTCTCTGACATCGCAGCTCATCACCTCAAACTCAGCATTCACAACACAGACTTCCTTGACACACTCTCTTTCTTCCAGAATAAAATAATTTACATTCTGATCAATAATAATTATTATTTTACGTACATTGAGCATCAGGGTTTATTTTGCGATAATGAGTGACTGAAGGTGCATTATCCCTTTTCCATATTTGCTTTTCTTCTTGCACACATAGATCCTATACTCAAAGACAGATGTATTTACCAGGACAGATTACAGCTTACAGAATTTTCATTTAAATTTGGATTTCACGTTTGATTCAGTCACATGGAGCCGCTGGCCTCACGGGACCGCCAGTCGTTCGTATGCAGAAAAGAATTACGATAAGGGTTGTGTTAGAATAAAATGTTTAAAGATTATTTAAAAAAGCTTTCGCCCCTCAGGCCAAGCCTTCATATCAGGACAGAGCAACTGGGAAAGAGATTTGAAGATTTAGGCAGAACAGGCAGTAAGAAGGATGTCTGGTTTTCATGGGATGAGTTTTATTCGAGGACGTCAGCTGTACATGTTTTACACACAGTACGTGTGCATGACATCTGACATCTCCAAAAGCACTGATGTGTCCTTTGAATTGTGTAGGTGTAGGAGACTCTCAGGCAGTGATGGACAGCTGGTGTCAAAGGACACTGTTCGGGAGGCAGACACACTCTGTCAGTTTAAATCTAGATTAAAGATCCATCTCTTTAACCTGGCTTACACATAACACACTTACACATTTCTATTACTCAAATCTGTTAAAGGATTTTTAGGCTGCATTAATCATGTCAACTGGAACTGGGAACACTTCCAATAACATACGATGTACTTGCTACATCATTAGAAGAATGGCATCTACGCTAATATTAGTCTGTTTCTTTCTTATTCCGAGGTCACCGTAGCCACCAGATCCAGTCTGTATCCAGATCAGATGGTCACTGCAGTCACCTGGATCCAGTACGTATCCAGCCCAGATGGTGGATCAGTACCTAGAGAGGACCTCTACAGCCCTGATTTTCAGCGGAGATCAGGACAACTAGATGAGCCCCAGATACAGATCCCCTGTAAAGACCTTGTCTCAGACGGCCACCGGGACAAGACCACAGGAACCAGATGAGTCCTCTGCACAATGTGACATTGCTGCAGTCTGGAATTGAACTGCTGGTTTCGTCTGGCCAGAGGAGAACTGGCACCCCGACTGAGCCTGGTTTCTCCCAAGGTTTTTTTCTCCATTCTGTCACCGATGGAGTTTTGGTTCCTTGCCGCTGTCGCCTCTGGCTTGCTTAGTTGGGGACACTTAATTTCCAGCGATATCGTCGACTTGATTGCACAGACATTATTTAAACTGAGCTGAGCTGGATGATGACATCACTGAATTCAATGATGAACTGCCTTTAACTGAAAATTGAGTGTTTACTATTGTCCTTTTGTATTGACACACTATTTTCCTATTTTGATACTGTAAAGCTGCTTTGACGCAATCTGTATTGTTAAAAGCACTATATAAATAAAGGTGACTTGACTTGACAAGACTGTCATTACGAAATAATTCAAAGCATTTCAATGCCATGTAAAGCTGAAACAGTCAGGTTTAGCTGCTGCTTGCTGTTAAATACCACGAGTGTCCCTCATTTGGCAGTTCACTCTGGGTTAATGGACATTACGCTGGGCTAAAGTTCAGCAAGAAACTGTTGCTATGTTACCCTGGACCGCGATGCAACATTAGTTTTGGGCTGGTCTCTCTGTGTCATGCATTTTGTATTGGCCTGGGGAATGATGCGGCTTTCTAAAGACCTTTAACACCCTTCCCAAACTAAAGGCACAAAACCAGCATTTCAACATTAAGAGAGCCCATGGGCAACAATGAAGACATATAAATCTATTAGTTGCTTTCTATACACCTTCAGAAGGCAGACAGATGTTAATGTAATCAGGAAACAACATTAACAAACATGTACTAAAGATGCTGTCATCAGGAATTAATGTTTTATGCTACATAATTACTCAAGATTTTGCCATGAAAACAAGTACTTGTAAAAAAAAATAAATAAAAAAAGTTTTATTATTAAAACTATTTTAATTCTGTTTATTTTCCTCTCTTTTCTGTCATGTTTGTGTGTGTATGTTCATAGTTTGGCATCACCATGTTTAAAATGGGCATGTAAATAAAGAATTGAAAACTTAAAGATGGGAGTGATTAAAAAGAAATTAAATAATTATACACAATTTCTTTTTTGCTCAGTGCATTTGCTGGTCATTTCTGGAGCTCAGTGAAAAAAAAAACTAATTTTTAGTGTGAGTGTCTTTTGAGACTGATGCTTTCTGGGGCAGGTAGAGTCTCGTATATCTGGAAAAAAACAGATCATCATCCCTACACCCCTGTAGATTGGCTGATTTTTAAACTTGATAATAATTGACATTATTACTGTTATGGTCTTTGAAGTCATTGGATTTAATGTTAAAGAGCAAATTAACAATTTACTTCTCAGTAACTAGACACAAACACAGAGACGCTCTAGTCACCTGTGGGCCTTTCACCTGTAACTAATCAACATAAGCCTGTAACTGTCCTCACAACACACACACACAGACAGCGTTTGTGGAGGGATGCAATCTTATATGCTAAATCATTTAAATCTTGTTTGAACTCAACACACGTCAACATGAACAAAACAAGAGAAACATTTTGTTTATATAGTGCTTATAATATACAGTACCTGTACAAAAAAAATATATATATATATATATACCTTGTAATATACCTGCACACACAATTGTCAATTATATGTTTTTATTCCTTATCTACTTGTTCTATTTTTATTTTTATTATCTGTGTTTTTTGTTCTGTCACTGTCATTCTGTTACACTGTGGAAGCTTCTGTCACGAAAACAAATTCCTCGTATGTGTAAACATACCTGGCAATAAAGCTCATTCTGATTCTGATTCTGATTATTTCACAACACAAGCAGCTTAACAGAATGATATTGCAGTGATAATGACTTCAATTCCATTTAAAGATGCCTTAAAGGGGTGGTTGATTGCGATTTCACGTTTTAAATGTTAGTTAGTGTGTAATGTTGCTGTTTGAGCATAAACAATATCTGCAAAGTTATGAAGCTGAAAGTTCAATGCAAACGGTGATATCGTCTTTTAAATTTCTGGCAGTTTAATGCCTACAAAAACGGCTCGTAGGGACTACAATAAGTTACTTCCTGGGTTCATGACATCACAAACCCAGATAAACCCCGCCCTCGGGAAAAGGCAGCAAAGGGGGCGATGCCGTGCTGCGCTGCTTTAGAGAAGAGGAAGAGAAAACTAGAGGTGCACGTAAAAATCTATTCACATATGAATCGCGATTCTGTCTTCTAACGATTATAATAGACGTGCACTAGAGATGGTTGAGCCAATCACAACACACTGGGCTAGCTAACCAATCAGAGCCCATCGCCTATTTCTGAGGGCGGGGCTTCATAATAAACAGGAAAAGATCGGCCCGTTTCTCAGACAAGGGACAGAACTGTGTGGAATAAAGGTAAATTATGTGAAAAATAATGTTTTTTTTTTTAAACGAAGCATCAACACATGTTAGACTGCACCCCATGAACACAATCAAGCCTAGAAAAAACTCAGTGAAACACCCCTGATATATTTTTCTTTAAACCCTTGTTAAGACAAAGGTGACTGTAGGAAGAATTGAAAACCTCCATAGTGTTTGGTTTTGTCTGCAGAATTGTGCAGCCTAATGGACGAATGACAAAGGGTTCAGACTTCACACTGAGAAGATCTGATCTCACAGAAAGCCGCACTTTCAAATGTTTTATTTGATTATGTGTGTGCGTGTGTGAAAGTGTGTCAATTTCTGATTTGCAAGATACATGCACAAAACATGACATCAACCCTAAGAAGAGAGAGCAGAGGAACAGACAAGGATGCCAAACATATTCAACATCAAAGCCGACGGCTCTGAGTTCAAGGGTTGGAATCAAAGGTGCAAGTCGTAGAGCTGATGATGTGATGAATAAAAGATCTCTGTCTGTCTGTCTGTCTGTCTGTCTGTCTGTCTGTACAAGCTGTAGACTTGCTCTAAGTTTTTCTGTCTGATTTAGATTGTGAGAACATTGTTTATGCTCTTTATTTAAAGGATTGGGAAAGATGGAGGAGTAATATAGATCCACTTCCCTGCTTACAGAGATCTTCGTGATTTCCTGGAATGTTTGAAAAATCTGAATTGTAATTTCTGTCTGTATGTTTTTGCAGGTGAAGCTCTGAATGCGTACCATGGGGTGGAACGGGACTTTAAATCTGATTTTCAGTGGTGGACAGTAACGGAGTAGCTTTACTTCGTTACAGTACTTAAGTAAATTTTTGTATCTGTACTTTACTGGAATCGTTTTATTTTGAGTAACTTTTACTTTTACTTCATACATTCCAAAGCGTAAGATCGTACTTTTTACTTCACTACATTTCATAAAACATATCGTTACTCCTTATAATATATCACACGCAGTAGCGGTGTCTGATTCATGAACGAACTGATTCTTTAAAATCGGTTCGCAAATCGCACCAAACGATTCATTCACGAATTGGAATGATCCGATTGCAGCTGTTCTCGAGTCGACAACTCGCTGATTCAAATGAACTGTTTAGTGCGAGTCTCCAGTGAACTGAATTCACAAGTAAGAACCGGGAGATCTTGTGAGCGCTCGTGCGTCTGATGCTGCTAAAAGTAAGTAACTAATGTCGAATTTTAGGATTAATTATTGTAACTGAAAATCATATTTAGGTCAAAACTGTCAGTTGTTTGTGAACTAAATCTGCTGTAAAGGGTGATCTATTTAAGCCCACTGAAATGCTTGAATGCAGACACATCAACATCTGTGTCTCTATTTTAGGTTAAAAAACCCCCCGAAACATTCAAGTATCAAGTATCACATATAAAGTACAGATTTCAAGTATCTGTACTTTACTGAAGTCATTTGATTTTGAGTAACTTTTACTTTTACTTCACTACATTCCAAAGCATGAGATCATACTTTTTACTTCACCACATTTCATAAAACATATCATTACTCCTTATAATATATCACATCCTCTGACACGCAGAAGCGGTGTCTGATTCAAGAACGAACTGATTCTTTTCAATAAACCTTTTAAATCGGTTCGCAAATCGCACCAAACGATTCATTGACGAATCAGAATGAACCAATTGCAGCTGTTCTCGAGTCGACAACTCACTGATTCAAATTAACCGTTTAGTGCGAGTCTCCAGTGAACTGAATTCACAAGTAAGAACTGGGAGATCTTGTGAGCGCTCGTGCGTCTGATGCTGCTAAAAGTAAGTAACTAATGTCGAATTTTAGGATTAATTATTGTAACTGAAAATCATATTTAGGTCAAAACTGTCAGTTGTTTGTGAACTAAATCTGCTGTAAAGGGAGATCTGTTTAAGCCCACAGAAATGCTTGAATGCAGACACATCAACATCTGTGTCTCTATTTTAGGTTAAAAAAACCCCCGAAACATTAAAATAACATACTAAATAAAATAATTCATGCGCGTTCATATTCCCCGCTGCCGTAACATTAACAGTTTTATTAAAATGCTACTCATTTAGCCCTATCTGACGTCTGTTTTTATATTGTTTATCAACAGTATGCATTTTTATATTGTTTGGATTAACTAGCCGAGTAGACAGATATAGATGTTTATACATAACCATACTGAAAATAAGTAAATATTGTTAGCTGATGCTAACTGTCTAGCTAACAAGCTTACTGGTGCTAAGTTGAGGTAATTTTTAGATATAAAGTCCAAATATTTTTATTCAACCATCTAGATAGATTACATCTGAGGGAAAAAGAAAGGATGTGATGTGATGTTCAGAACATGGTAACTACAGTAATTATCAAGGTGGGAAGTGGTGCCCTCTGGGGGCATTTGGCCAGGGGTGTTTTTACACCACAGACAAGGTTTGAGAAGAAACAAATCATTAGGAAATTATAATAATATTTTCCTTAAAATGTTCTTCCTAACTTTATTCTCATGTCATATATCACTGTGATGTTCTGCACAACAACAAGCTTTAAAACACTTGTCTCTTACTGGTGAAAATCAGATGGTCAGATCTGTTTTCTCTCCGGTACATCGCAGGGTAAGCTTCCCAGTGAACATTACTACATCACTCTCGTCAACGTAGTCCATATCAACAACAACAAATATATCTTGACTCCATATAGTTCTTTTGGGAAAATCCCAGGTATTTTGAGCAGTAGGATTATAAAAAATATGAGCTAATATAAATTTAAATTAAGTAGCCTATATAAAATTTATTATTTTTATTAAAATATGACTTTTTTATATAAAAACATACTTTTTTACTTAAGTACATAACAAATCGAGTACTTTTGTACTTTCACTCGAGTAAAATTTAAAAAAGAGTACTTTTACTGGAGTAATATTTTATTATACGTATCTGTACTTTTACTCAAGTACTTGATTTGTGTACTTCGTCCACCACTGCTGATTTTCACCTCCCAGATGTTGAGTGATGGCTTGAGGGCATTTTCACACCTTTTGTCCACATGGCAGCATCTGCTCTGTACTTCTCATTCTTTAACACACATGATGGGAGATTGTCCGATAGCAGCACATTCTGACTGTCGTTTGACATTTAGCCGATGTAAAAGTTGGTGAAGCAATGTGTGACGAGAGGGGCGGGGCCGAGAGCCGTGGGAACGGAGCGAGGCCGGTGGAGTAAATGCTAATGCATGACACCTGCGCCACTCACCCGGTCTCGAGTCCCACGGAGGAGCTCCGGAAGGATAAAAAGAGGAGTGACGACAGTGTTGGAGGAGAGAGGACCAGGCCTGGACTTTATTTTGTGTGCGGCAGTCGTCCGCGAGGGGCTGCCGCTTTACTTTCATTTTGTGTTTGTTTATTTTATTATTAAAGTTTTGTTCAAATGTTCGCCGGTTCCCGCCTCCTTCCTCCCGGGTTTCAGCACCAATATAACAAAGTTCGTAGTCACGGGAAAAAGGAGGCGGGAACCGGCGATTATTTGAACAAAACTTTAGAAGAAGGTGTTGTCCTCCTCTGTTTGCTGGCAACCAGCTGCAGTGATTAGTGCAGAAATGTGTACATGCAAAAATCTGCTGAAACAAAAATAGGAAAGAAAAAACACCAAATAATATAATTAGAGCAGAAATGTCCAGAGGAGAGCCTGCTCTGAACATTTCACTGGAAAACACTACAAACAGAAAATATACAAGGCAGAGACAAAGAAAGATTCCAGAGGACTAAGTGAAGATAGGGAAATCCAAAGGTCTTTTCAGAATGACAGTTTTTAGTACATCATGCAACTTAAATATCTAAATTGACTTCATATAAGAGGAATCTGCAATAGACTGGCCAACTATCCATCCAGGGTATTTCCCTGCCTGGAGAATGAATGGATGACAGAAATTTAATTTACACAGATTAAAAAATATATAGATATAAAAAATAAAAATCAAGTTCTGGGTTGTACCACCTCAACTGAGACCTTTGGGATAAAAGCCCAGCTAATGGAAACTAAATATTCTGTGTTGAGCGGTGCTTCAGGTGTCACATCAGAGCAGATAAAGGACAGATATTTCACAAGAACCCATACTTGAGTGAAGTATTGTCTCATGAACTCATCTCATTGCGATTGGATGGCTGATTCATAGTGTTTGTCTTCTTTCTTCCTATGTGCCGATGCTGTTTGTGTTCATATGTTGTGGAATGATTTGTTGTTCTCTTTAGGCAGCCAACAATTTCTTAAATCAGAATAATATAATATAATAATTTTCTGTTTAAGAGCATGATGTAAAATTCAAGCTGTTCCATTCTGAAGAAAACCAATCAGGGTATCGTCCGATCATTCATTTTTTAATTTAATATTGAAATGTGAAAAACGTTTTTCGTTTGTTCGAGAGAAAAAAATCAAGAATTTGGCTTCATTTTCACCAGCTGAGGAAATTCAACCTGCCACAGGAGCTGCTGAATCAGTTCTACTCAGCCGTCATCGAGTCTGTTCTGTGCACTTCAATAACTGTCTGGTTTGGTTCAGCTACAAAATCAGACATCAGAAGACTACAGAGAACGGTTCGGACTGCTGAAAGGATTATTGGTGCCCCCCTGCCTACCCTCCAAGAACTGTATACATCCAGAGTGAGGAAAAAGGCTCAGAAAATCACTCTGGATCCATCACATCCAAGCCATCTCCTTTTTGAACTTTTGCCATCTGGTCGGCGTTACAGAGCACCGAATACCAGGACAGCCAGGCACAAGAACAGTTTCTTTCCCCAGGCAATCTACCTCATGAACAGTTAATGTTCTCCCATTGTGCAATTAAAGTACAGTATGTGCAATAACCTTATAATTATTTATCACCCTAAACCCTAGTACATCCCTACAACTTATTTTATTTTATTCTATTCCTATTCCATCTATACCACACCTGTACATACAATTTATTCTTTTTTTGTGGTTTATATTTATATTATTTATTTTATTATTATAGCTAACCACCTATTAAAATCTGTGTGGCAAATCTGCGCGATGCACTGCAGCGTGGGAAGAATGTATTGTAGACAAGTGCAGACCACTATTAATTTATGTGAACAGGTAGTTTTAGGCAATAAACTGAGTTTATTTAATTAATATTGAGTATTGGCCAGCTAACTGATGGCATACAAAATTGTTATTTTCTCTGCCAACTAAACCCTAGTCGCAGAACCGTGGTGTGACTGACTCGCAGCAGGCACATAGAGTGGTGTATCATTCCTGAATGAGTCTTTGAAAAACCCATTATTATAGACAACAATGCAATTACCAATTATTATAGACAGCCGCTTGATTTTATTCCTAAATGAATGAATGAAGCATTTTGAACGAATTGATTGTATAAAAGGCTCCTTTATTAAAACAGTGACTTACTGCCACCTAGTGGCTATATTACTTTCATAATTCAAGTATCATTTCATGTTATTCATATTTTTGTATTAAAAATAATGTATAAAACATTAATCTCATTTCATTATACATTTGTAATTGCTATGTAAATGCACGTACAGCCGTCTGATCAGCATTAAACTAAATACATCTAAAAGTATCTTCAGACGCAGGTTCTATATCACTGAATACTGATTTAATTGGTAACAGCCTATTGTCATATTATTCTAATTTATTTGATGTAAGAATTTAACATTAAAGATGACATACAAAAGGTAAAAGGTAAAAAAATAAAAAATAAAAAAATGAAAATCAGTTGCCCCTTATTGGAAAGTTAATTTCTGACACTGGCTTATTGTTCGAAGTGTTATTTCAGGGTTTGTGAGTTCACCTTCAAATCATGACGTCAAATTCACATTTCACTAAATTCAATCACTGAAACAAGCACTCTGACGAACAAATAATCCCATGCCAGTGGGATAACAACATATGATTTCCTAAATTTCTAGAAAGTGCTCTATGAATAAAACTCAAAAAAGAAAACAAATAGATGTGCTGTGAAGGTAAATTACACAAAGTCATTTCTTTTCATATCTGTCATATTATTTAAGTTCCTCCTTTGTCTAAAATGCAGCGTATTGTCTAACACAAAAGTTATGACTGTATGTTCACATAAATTGATAGTGGTCTGTGCTTCACTACAGTACATTCTCCCCGCGCTGCAGTTTGTTGCGCAGCTTTGCCACACAGATTTTGATAGTTGGCTATAATAGATCAGGCGGTGTGCCAAAGGACCAAAGGCTCTGCCTCGGTACGGTTTGTGTCAAGCCGTTCATTAATCTGGCTGTTTGATGAAGAGAAAGAGATCAAATGTAGTAGAAATAAACATGTTAAGAATCAATAGAAGCGGAGGACTATTATTATGGTTTTTTTTCTATGACTATTATTATGTTGTAATGTTTGGTTGACCAATCAGCGGAGAGGGGCGTTTCATTCCCGCCCACATGTAGAGATCGAATATTCAAGTTGCTTATTCGTTTTCTATCCCTGAACGTAAAAACGAAAAATGAAGCTGGATTCTTGATTTTTCATTTTGTTTGAACAATTGAAAAACAAAATATGTGAAATATATATTTTTCAGATTTCAATATTAAATAAAAAAACGAATGATCGGAAGATACCCTGATTGAAACCACATGGAGCTTTAGGGCTCCATAAGTGGACAAAACTAGAACTGCAGCTTTTATTCTATCAACTACTACAGTGTAATAGGAGTAAAAACAAAATAATTCACCTCCCATTCCTCTCTCACACACACACCCACACACACATGTGAAATGTCACTCTTGGCCTCCCAATCAGGTGAAAATGAATTAAGAAGAGCAGCTGTTGTCTGCTCGGAGACTGATAAGGACCTGCTAGCGCCTCATGGCATTTCGTCAACACACACACACACTCACTCACTCACACACACTGTATTCACTCAGAGTAACAAACACACACAGCTGTGATTCAGAGACCAATGGCGACCCACAACACTCGACTAATATGTCCAACATTAACATGTATCACATCCAACAGAGAGTGCTGAAACGGCAAATTACATGAGAGCAAAGATGGGCTACAGCAGCTCAGATAGATGTATTTAAATAGATCAGTCCAGATTTTTCCCCCGGACAAACTCGGCTAACAAGACAAATGAATGAGGTCAAATATTCAAGAGAATGAGAAAAACAAAAGGGAAAGCCGAATGTGGCCTAAGTCACCTGATGCAGAAGGTCAAAACAGTGGCCCAAAGCCCAGAGAAGTGACCTGGAAATATGCTTGCCAATGAAACACAACTGAACTTAAGTTCAAGAGCACAAATTCAGATTGAAGAGACACCTACGGCCATTTAACATCCTAATGATGTGCCCTATATTCTTATAGTCTGATCTCCAATAGAGGGAAAATCTGTGACTGTGTCCAATCCATTCTCATGAGATGATTTCCTCCGATCACAAGATCAACAACATTTTACACATCATGTTTGTGAATCAAATAGCAAACATAGACCATATGAGATATGAATGACTTCTGCCATAAAAAGGGACAGAACTATGTACAAAAGGGAATAATCAGATAAAAATATATAGTGAGTAAGTGAAGTGACATGTGGCCAAGTATGGTGACCCATACTCAAAATTAGTGCTCTGCATTTATCCCATCCAACGTGCACACACACAGCAGTAAACACACACACCCGGAGCAGTGGGCAGCCATTTATGCTGCGGCGCCCGGGGAGCAGTTGGGGGTTCGGTGCCTTGCTCAAGGGCACCTCAATCGTGGTATTGAAGGTGGAAGAGAGCGCTGTACATTCACTCCCCCCACCTACAATCCCTGCTCGAGACTCGAACCCGCAACCTTTGGGTTAAGAGTCCAACTCTCTAACCATTAGGCCACGACTTCCCTATAGGAGGAGAAAAACCTAAAATATATATTTTTTAAAACTTGATAAGGCCATTCGTCCAGTGCATTAAACAGAATGAGCATTTTAAATAGCTGCAAAACAATGTTTTCCCATGACTTTTGCACTGGTGTTTGGACCCGTCATTGCCATTATACTTGCTGTACTGTTTTTATATATTTGCTTTCACCACACTTTCTTTGCACTTATAGATTGTAAGTATTACTTGTAATATGGTCACTTACGACTGCTTAACTGATGAATGTATAACTTAATCAAAGATCACAATGACTGTGGATGGGTTCTGTAAACCAAAATCTAAATTAAATCATTCACTCTTAGCCAGTGTCCTCTGGCTCAATGAGCTCTGAATGCTAACGAAGCTTTCAATAGCTGCTCTTTTGATGTCAAATGAAGCAGCTTTACTGGCTGGAACAAAAAAACATGGAGGTCCAGAACAAAATCGGATGCTCTCTAGCTCAGCGCTCGCTGTACACCAGTGGACATCACAGTGGTCACCAGCTCGGGGAATTGAGTTATTGATCGCATGGATGCTACAAATAACTTTCAAGGAGAAACAACAAACGGCAGAACATCCCAACCCACCCTGCACTCAGAACAGGTGCTGAAGCTGAAACATAGATCCAGTGTTTCATTTGACTGCCTCACATTAAACAAATCATCTCTCATCTCATCTCATCTGCAGAACAGCAGTGAGAACATCTTCTCCACGTTCTGTTCCTAATCTGATCCCTTGTTCTCTGATTAGAGGGCCTGAAAGTCACATCCTCAAGGCCGGACATCAACATCTGCTCACGTGTTCTGGAAAGCATGGACGGCCCCACAGACGCCAGCTCCTGGTTACTGGTTATCTCATTAGCATAAAGACACCTGTCAGCATCATGAGCTCTCGGGGCCCGTGAGCACGAACACTTCAGAATTTACAGTCACTAGCTGTGCAACTGATGGCAGGTAAAACCAACTTGTGTCTCCATGGTAACAGGATGCCAATCTGCCAATCTTCAGAATTTACAGTCACTAGCTGTGCAACTGATGGCAGGTAAAACCAACTTGTGTCTCCATGGTAACAGGATGCCAATCTGCATGACTATTGTCAAGTCAGTTTTATTTGTGTAGGGATCGCTGGTTCTAGTCGTCTGTGTGATGGCTGGGGTGTTTTAGCCTAGACCAGAATATCTCTCTCTCTCTCTGTTTCACACACACACACACACACACACACACATACACACACACACACACACACACACACACACACCGGCTGTGTGATTTCAGTCTATCCCGAACACTGTAATGCTCCAAAGTGACACATAAACTGCACAGCATTCACTGCGCGGCCCAATCCAGCAGTGCAGTTACATTGATCCATTTGATTTCTACACAGAATTCTTAATTTTAAAGTTTTGTTGGAGGTCAGACATGCCAAACATTTAACTGAATTAAGTCACTGAAACTTAAAAAAAAAAAGTTTATTAAAAACAGAAATGGACATCCCTTCTTGTTTTGAAAGAGGGATTGTGTTTATATCAAAAGGAAACCTCTTGTGTGTGTGAGGGACAGCAGGAGAGACAGAAGATCAGATGTTACTTTTGGAACAATATGAAATATGAACACTAAACAAAAAGCTCAGGACACATGACAATATCAATATAGATAAAGAGCAAAAATGTCTATTTTTCCATTCAGGCTGTCACTGTGATTGTGGTGTCAAGCCTCAGAGAGGCGGTTTCTGTTCAAATAAGGACGAATAAACAATAATGAAACAAAGGTACTGGATTTTTGTTGATATGTAGAAACATTACACTAACACATAGTGACACACAGATTTACATTTACGTTTATGCTTTCATCCAAACTGACTTAAAAATGAGGAACATCACCATGCCCATTTTAAAGTATAAGGTAGATTAGTTCACACAAAATACAGAAAAGGGATCAAGAAAATGTTAAGTAAATAGAAATTTCTTTGTGACAGTCTCTGCAGATCTTGAGGAGGTTCAAGAAAATATTATTGTGCAGAAACAACCTAGTGCCACTCTTATGTACATTATTCATTGGTAGGTTAGTTTACATATTGATTTCACATTTCCATTTCTGAACATCAACGACTGAAACAGGCTGAAACAGAAAATGGGAAAACATTCAGTTCTTCAAAGAGATGTGACATTTTCCAGAGCTAAATAAGCAAAAGCAGGTCTATAAACACACACTGACTCTCCCTGATGGCAGTTTATTACTTGAATAATATCGCACTGTTAATGTGAAACAATCATTTTGTGAGCAATCAAGGGGCTTCCAGAGAAAGCTTTAGATTGTTACGCAGTATATTTCATCTGAGGATTTGGATGTTTTATTTGAATTGCTCAAGTCTTTCTCACAGTGGTTTTTATCCATTTAAGTCCACAACAGTAAAACAGGTAGTTAGTATCATTAAACCTGGTATATTTAACATACTTTCACACTCGTCCTGCTGCTCATATGGGTTTGTTCGTGGTGATGGTTCAGGTAGTAATTTCACCTTTCCAGAAGGCTTTTTGAGAGGTCAAGCTAACACCTCCCTGCAGGATTTTCCAACATTATTGATTTCACTGACCCATCTGTGACTCTCTGACAGTAAATTGTGTCTGAGCCAAGCGCTCTGTTATCGCGGCACTAAATGTTAATGATCATCTTGTAGATATATAGTTAAAACTACTCAGAATTCCCACAGATTTTAAATCTAAGAGCATCGCAAGTCAACAGAAGCGACAAGACGTGCTGTGTATCTTTACGATTGGGTGTAAAGTGAGTCTTATCGTCTCTGTGGATCTCAGAGAGGCTGTATCTGTCAGAGTTGTATTTTTGGTGGTAACGTTTTAAAACAAGAAACTTGTTTGAACGATTAATGTCACTTTCATCTCAGAAGAGTGAGTTACGAACATTGCAAGCTTTTTTCCAACTGGCTTATTCACTGAAAGTCTTTACATTATTTTTTTTCTGATGGAAAAAATAATGATAATGTTTAATGATGTAAGATGAGCAAAGCTGGGAACAGGAAGTAACCTTCAAAAAACATCATCAGAAAAGGTCAGAATAAGATGCTAAATATGTTTGAGTCTGTAGAGCATCTTCTG
The DNA here is from genome assembly GCA_018148995.1 of Sinocyclocheilus maitianheensis. Taxonomy (NCBI): domain Eukaryota; kingdom Metazoa; phylum Chordata; class Actinopteri; order Cypriniformes; family Cyprinidae; genus Sinocyclocheilus; species Sinocyclocheilus maitianheensis. The sequence continues at coordinate 156,369 of JADLZM010025903.1, forward strand.
CCAAATAACCTGAAACTCTGTGTTTCGCACGGGAAAATCCTGCAGGGTTGGACGCACGTACTGAATCAGCGTTTTACACTTTCTCGCTGTTAATCTCTTCCTCCATCTCTCTCCTCATTCCCTGCGAGAACACATGAGCAATGGAGACCCGAGCAGTTCATATGGCTGTGTCCCGTGAGACGCTCCATTCAGCAGGACGGACTGATAAAAACAGACCCCGAGAGCTGCATCTCTTCACTTCTTCAGGAGAATATTTCTGCACACTAACCCATCAGGCCTGAATTATTGACCACTGATTAAAAATATATAGAAGTGGTATTTCCCACTGTAAATGCAGCAGATATAAAAACAGAGTGAAAAAGAAATACTGTTGGGTGTGAAGAGTTCAGTACTATGATGAATGCATTTATATTAGGAGTAATTTACAATTGATAAGAAATTGATTTGTAGTAATTTTGTGTAAATAGCAGGGTGTTCCCCTCAGTTCAAATCACGTTTGTAGGAAGGCCCAACAGTTGAAAGGGAAAAAGGAAATGACGTTCTGTTCAAAAAGGTTGTGCATAATCTCAAAATGGTGGTTTATTGAAGGGTGCAAAAAAAAAATTTACTGTGTAGAGGAAAATAAAAATAAATAAACACTGTACAAAATTAAAGAAAACAGCAACAATGTGCTAAATTGGCTTAAACCGATTGGTCCAGCTCGCAACAGGTTGCTTACATCTCTGAGCCAATACCAGAACTGAATGCCTTCAACCAGGAAGTCTACTTATAGGCTAAAGCCCCGCATTTTGGGCATACCAACATACAAGCAAAAACAAAAAAGTTTATAACAATCAAATCAAATAATGCTATAAACACTCAAAACAACAAGATTTAAACTTCCCAAACTGATAATACAACAAACATTAACAGAAATTATCCCCCTCTGACATCACGCCAAATTGGTAGCTTCCCCAAGAACTGATGTGGCTGTTGCTTTAAAAAGCAGTTTGACCTCGATTATGGGTTTGAAACCGATACAGATATAAATATATCACTTAGTAAAGCAGAAATTAAAGGAATAATCAGAGGAGCTATGATTAGGAAATGAAAAGGGTCGGCATCTATACAACATTCAAAAACAAGTTGGAAATGGAAGGAAAAACTTTGGAAGTAGGAAGGAGGACACAATAATATCTAGACTCCGTATTGGTCACACTCTTAATCAATCATTATTTATTATTGGTAAACCAATATACGTGTCACCAATATACGTCATGCTCCACACTCCAGTCCAGTAGGTGCTGGAAATATACCCGATAACTGTGATATTTTCAGAAATATAAGTCGCGTTTTTTCATCTGAAACGTGCTGCGATTTATTTTCCAAAGCCACTCATCTAATGCAGAAACACTCAAGCAAGCAAAACACGCGCAACACGTGCAGGTATTTGTACTGATGCAGAATGAGAGGGACAAGTAGTACAGCCTAGCGCATTTCACACAGGCTGCTAGATTCACTTTCGCCAGAAAGTCGTGCATGCCTAAGGTTGAACATACATGATGTTTATAGTGAATGCCCCTATAAATGGTCTTATTTTTACGATTAAGTTTTAATCCAAATGATGCATGTGCTAAGTGAGTGAACATCAAAGATCACACAACAGAATTGTGTGCGCTCTCTCTCTCTCCCTCCCTACTGTTAAGTAACTTGTGCATTGTTTTACTTACTTGCTTTTGACATATCTGCCCGAACTACAAACTTTCCAGTGATGTCTGTGAGAAAAATAAATTCACTCGACAAGCTTGCGCATCTGCGCCGCCGCGCGCTCAATACACTCAGCGTGCTTTGTTTATCAGCTCATGCAGATCAGCTATACAGGCGTTAATACTGAATGTTTAACATTATATTCATTGCATACATATACTTCGTAGTAGACATCCTTAACTCCTTTCTGCTGTCTGTTGTTCTGTTGTCGATGTTTCTTTGTTTGAATATGGCACTTATCACATGCTGTGTGGTATTGGCGCTTGGTATCGGGGCATTTTAACGAGTACGAGTACGAGTACGAGTACAGGAGACCAGTATCGGGCCCGATACCGATACCGGTATCGGTGCATCCCTAGTTGGGGGTGGGGAGGGGCGAGGTTGTGGTTAGAACGCTTGGTTGAGTGAGTGCATCAGACGAGACGACGAAGAGTTAGTGCATCAGAGAAAACCAAGAAGAAGAGTTTCTGTGCTGTAGCTTAAATAAGCTTTTCGGCATGTCTAGAACAATTCTTACAAGTATAACACGACGTAGCTGGGCGCCGCGGACAGTCGCCGCCGGTGAGCCTACACTCATAGAAAATAATGTATTTGAATTTTAAAGACGTAGCGCGACGCGACACTGCGCTTCTCGTCCGGTGTGCGACCGCCTGAAACGTTGTTTTTTTCACCTCCGTGCCCAAACGTCTTTGTTTGGGCTTCCGAAAGCGGATGATGTCAGGAAACAGTGGTTGCAATTTATTTTTTAACTCTGTTCCTGAGCATTATAACCCCAATTTGCTATTGTGTGCTGCGCATTTCACTGAGGACAGCTTCCACATCACGAGTGAGAAGTGCCGGATTCGCCAAAAGCTTTTGTTGAAAGACGGAGCAAGAGGCGGGGCAGTACTGAAACACCGTCTAAGCTGTTCGCCAATCACAACGCACTGGGACAGCTAACCAATAACAACACATTTTGTTTTTTGGAAGGCGGACCTTCATCAAAGCCGGAACTAATCAAGCCGTTTGTGCCAGGATGGGGAGAAAGGTATTTTAATAACGTAAATTATGTGAAAAATAATGCATTTTTCGAACCACCAAGCATGGGAGCGTGTTCTAGTACACCCCCAAAACAACATCAAGACTTTGTAAAAGAGCATAATAGGACCCCTTTAAGTATTTAAAAAAGACAAGATTAATGGAAAGTTTTGAAATTTGTATTTATTTACGTTAAAAAATGGTTTATTTTATTATTTTATTTTATTATTAGTATTATTATTATTTATTTGTATTTTTTTAATCTATAATAGTTGAATAATTCATAGCTGAACCGTTTAAGTTTCACACTCCAGACCAATAGGTGGTGGACATGCACCTTTAACGTTGGTTTGCCAATCTGCCAAAAAACTCCAGAGAAGAAGAAGAAGAAAAAGATTATGGGTTTGGTTGTACAGAGTGTGAACCAGGAAATGTAACTGCAGTAAAGAGGAGGATTTGCAAAATAAAAGGTAATCAATACATAAATTGTTGGGTTCTGGTATTTTGTTCTCCTGATTAGAAGGAAAAAAATTGCTTTAAGAAAAAAAGAAAAAAAAACATAAAGGTTGCAAATTAAACACAGCAGTAACAAACTTTGGACCAACTTAAACACAAAATCTACATAACACCTTCCTGATGTGTACACAGATGTTAATTTGCGGGCAAAGAACAGTATAAGTTAAATGGATATGTGTTTTTAAAGTCCAAGTAAGTTTATAGAAGTCAACAGGTTAGAATGTGCATATGAATCATTCACTCAACCGATTTGTTCAAAATGAATCATTGGCTCTGTTTCCATTCAGTATTACATGCATTTCAAATATTTTCGATGTGAGCACGTGATCGGATTTTGTCAAGAAGCAAACAGGAAAGAGGGCGACCAAAAAACTGAAGGTGAGCAACTGTGATTTTGAATCCCACGGTTAATTTCCTCCTTATGTTTAAAATAATAGAATTAATGATGAAATTTATCTTCAATTAGGGCTGCATTGCATGTGATTATTTAATGTGCATCTTGTCAGTAAACCCGGTTCTGTAATCTCCATCATGTGCGGGCTTTCACATGGAGCAGCATTTACTACACAGAGCCATTGTTCACTGACAAGCTGTGTAAAACCACATTCATGCAGCCCTAAATTTGAAGTTGTATTATAGTTTGATGATGTATTATAGACCTCTTTGTGCTTGACTTCCATTGTTAGTGTATTCACATGGTCAACATGGCCATTTGTTTAGGGCTATCACTTTCAACTTTTTTTTTTTTTTTAAGAAAATGTGATCAAATATTAATGACATAGTTAATCATGACAGCTGACTTACCTTTTTTTTTTTTTTTTTTACACGAGTTGAAATGATTGCTTGCAATAAGAAAGGCAAAGATGCTGTACATGACATGATAACCTAGAATATCTGTGTCGGAGCTCAGATTGCTAGAATTCAGTGCTACTCTATTTCTCTGTGTAATTGTGATCATCTGTCATTCTCATATTGTTTCTGTGTGTTATGAAGAGCTGTCAGGTGAAGGTGAGCTGCAGTTTAGTACAGCGGCTTAAGTGTCAATGAAGTGAAGGTTCACAACAGGAATGCGCTCATCTGAAATATTGTTTATTAATATAGTTTGACTACATCAGAAGAAAGTTACTGAAATAGAATAAACAGAATTAAAGATGAATGTGAATATGCATCTATATGCGTGTCAGTATGGATCTGTTTGTGTGGTTGGCATTTACAGACATTCACAAGGTTAAATTCAAAGACATAACATTTCAAACGTTTCTCTTCTGTATTCTTCCTGTTTCTATTTTTTAGCAATGAGCTTGTGTTTGGAGGCAATGTTTAACTGCTGTATAATTTAAAAGGGTCAGTGGTCCATCTCAAGTGGTCCGAAAATTGTAAAATTGGCTGCTTGCCCATTTTTAATGTTCCAGTTTTCAGGGGGTGTCTTTGTGTCATGACACACAACATAATTTAAATACATTTTAAGAATTATTTGTCCATCCTTGGAAGTTTTCTGAGTGCCTCTAGTTGTCCTAGTTGAGAACCACTGTTTTAGATCTGATACTGTAAAAGATGTCAATCATAAACCTAATTACTCTACAATATTATTTGTTATGCTTACAGCATATTACATCTGTTCATTTCTCCAAATGCATGAAGAAAGTAGGCTTTTCTCCCGATTTCTACTAGCTCTAGCTCTGTAACCAGTATAATCTCAAACTGTAATTTTTACAGCAGAATGTTGCCGTAGAGGAAAAAATCAGGTTTTTATCTGCTTTCCCACCAGAGATAATCAACCCCAATGCTAGGCGTTTTTTTTTTTTTAATTGCACTTTCTCAAACCTCAAAGTCTCAAATCTGAAATATTCTGAATGGGCACCCCCCAACAATGTAGGACTGAGACTCGAATCCTTCCCATTATAAACTGACCCTAAAAGTGGAACTCTGAGTGATGTTGATCATTACATTTAGACTTCAGTTCTCAGTCTAAGGAACAAGAATGTGTGAAATGTTTCTATATCTTGTATTGTATCTATATCTATTTCTGTATCTTGTATTATGCTTAGAGGTCTAATTTTGAGGCCATCCTTAGCTGATATTGAGGTTTCCTAAAACACCTGTATATAATGTTGGAAAAATAAAAACCGTCAAGCAGTCTCAATTGGATGACTTGCATGCTCTAGAGTTTTTATATTAATATTATTTTCAAATGTACTTTTTCAGTGTTCAATGTTAAAATGGATGATGCATAAGGACAATCATCAAATTAACTTTTTATTTTATTGCTGTTGATTTTTCAACCATTATTTTTCACCAGTAGTTTTAGTATATAATAGAAACCACAGCAGGTTTGAGTCCAGACTGTCGTTTACGATCTAAAATCAGAGCACATTTGATGCGCATTATTGTCCTTTATGAGTGTGTATGTCAGACGGCAGGTGAGTGACCGACAGTCTATTGTGTTGGTCAGCAGTGTGTGTCCGTGTGTGTGATCTTTAATCTCCATCTATCCAACCATTCTCCAAACCTCTTGTCTTCTGTAGGGTTGCAGGATACTGGAGCCGATCCCAGCATCTCGATTCCTTTAATTTCAGATTTATTTGTCTCTTCATAATATCTTGGATATGTTATCAAAATTGTAGATGTGCTCATGAACATGTAGTGGGGAATTCTGGGAGTCATCCATTGTCTGTGACCCTGTGACCTCTCAGGTTTGGATAATAAAACCCAAAGCTTCTACAGTCTGTGTCCCTCCTCAGAGCTGCTCTGTGGCCTCGGTCGTGACATTCGCTCCATGTTACTGCAATTACCTCCTGCAGAAACGACCCTCCACTCCTCTCTGAACCACGTGGCCCTCACCGCTCCATAATGGCTGTCGGGACTTTCAAGGTTTCGCTAAATTGCTTTGGCCAGTGACATATGTAGTGATGAGCTGAAAAATCCATCTGAGAGAAATCGAGATTGAGAACTGTAAAGAACTCCCAACTTGAGCTGCACGGCCTCTTGAATTAATAAACGCACAGAGCGGGAGAGAGACATGCAGATGGAGTGAAGGTGTCAGGGAGAGAGAGACAGCAGAGAGGTTTCATTCCTTTCCAGAAGCTACATGGTGCATTAGTGTTTCCATTTAATGGTTCAATAAGATCTCTGTAAAGGGATGTTGTTTCCGTTTGCTTATTGGTCCATTCATTATTCCAACAGATGCCTGTGTGACTGAAGCACATACCAACACAAAGAAAGGGTTTGAGGTTCATGAACACACACACACACACACACACACACACACACACACACACACACACACACATGTGCTTTATTGACGTCACAGAGAGAGGCACATTTTATTTCCATGGATAGAAACAGGTAAGAAAATACTGGTAATAAAGTGCAAAATTCATAATAAAGATTCAATGATGGAAATCATTTAAAAAAAAAACATTAGAGAAACATACTGCATAGCGAGTTTAAAACAAGATGGCAGAAACACTATTGCATCTGTAATGTCTGGTTCTGTGGTGTGTGTGTGCAGTAAAGATGCTGTTCAGTTTTATCTCCTGCCCTGCTGAGGTCACGCTCTGTAAACAAAGACTGACGTTATCAGGAATTGAATGTGCGTTTGTATGTTCCTGTGGTTTTGCCTCTTTACCTTTATTTAGTCATGAATGTCAGATAATGTGATAACAATAATTGTGTCTGACTTGTAAACCTTATTTTATACATTACTGACATCAAATACAGCAACAGCAAAAACTCAAATCCCTGATCGTGATGTGTTAAAGTGACGTGACGTGACGTGACATGTGGCCCAGTATGGTGACCCATACTCGGAATTAGTGCTCTGCATTTAACCCATCCTAAGTGCACACACACAGCAGTGCACACACACAAACCGTGAACACACACCCGGGGCAGTGGGCAGCCATTTATGCTGCGGCGCCCGGGGAGCAGTTGGGGGTTCGGTGCCTTGCTCAAGGGCACCTCAGTCGTGGTATTGAAGGTGGGAGAGAGCGCTGTACATTCACTCCCCCCACCTACAATCCCTGCCGGTATGAGACTCGAACCCACAACCTTTGGGTTATGAGTCCGACTCTCTAACCATTAGGCCACGACCAAAAAGGTTATACACTTAAAAGTGAGGTTTCCAGGTTTGTATGCACTATTGTATATTGCTCATACACCACAGAAGAGGAGGAATTTGCAGTAGTTCACTTTCACTTTTCCAGATGCCAAGGAATGTGAAGTCAATGCAGCTATTTTTAAATGTATGAACCCCTGAAGTAAAAATATATAGTTTATGAATTTGCTATATGTTAAGGCTTACATGTAAATGCAAATATAAGAGAATATAAAATAGTTTTGAGGTTTTATTTTATGGTGCGATAATATGTTCCAGAGCTGCCTCTATGTATTTCAGCATCTCAAGGGAAGTACATACTTTTAGTTTGTAATAGAAGAATGCTAATAGAGATGCAAATATCATGGACTGGCAGAAGTGTTGCAGTGTTGCTGGCTTGTTATGATTGGCCGATTCATTCTGGGTGGAGTTACGTGTGACTCGTTTCACTTCAAATGACAATAAAAAGTAATCAAATAACAGTAAACTCAATAAACATTTACAATACATCACATTTACATTTACATTTAGTCATTTAACAGATGCTTTTATCCACAGCGACTTACAAATGAGGACAATGGAAGCAATCAAAATCAACAAAAGAGCAATAACACGCAAGTGCTATAACAAGTCGCAGCTAGATTTAGAGGGTCAAATAAAGATGGAAGAGATGTGTTTTTAGTCGATTCTTGAAGATGGTTAAGGACTCAGCTGCTCGGATTGAGTTGGGCAGGTCATTCCACCAGGAGGGAACATTTAATTTAAAGGTCAGAGAAAGTGATTTTGTGCTTTTTTGGGATGGCACAATAATGCACCTTTCACTTGCAGAACGCAAGCTTCTAGAGGCATATAAGTCTGAAGTATTGAATTTGGGTAAAGGGGTGCAGAGCCAGTGGTGGCGTTCTGGATTAATTGTAACGGTTTGATAGACGTGGCTGGAAGACCTGCCAAGAGAGCATTGCAATAGTCCAGCCTGGACAGAACAAGAGCTTGAGCAAGGAGTTGTGAAGCGTGTTCTGAAAGAACGGGCCTGATCTTCTTGATGTTGAATAAAGCAAATCTGCAGAACCGGACAGTTTTAGCAATGTGGTCTGAGAAAGTACGCTGAACATCAATCATAACTCCAAGGTTTCTAGCTGTTTTTGAAGGAGTTATGGTTGATGTGCCTAACTGGATGGTGAAATTGTGATGAAATGATGGGTTTGATGGAACCACAAGCAGTTCTGTCTTGGCAAGGTTGAGTTGAAGGTGATGGTCAATTTACGTTAAGAACCACAAATGTAATAATATACACCAGCGGGGAAAAGCTTATGTGCTTCATGGGAGCAATCGAATTTCAGTGCCGTTCTGGAATGATTGAGTTATTTCATGCAGATGTCCATTTTCATGTTCATGCAAGAATGAGCAATGTTAAAGCAGTATTACAATGTTCATGATGATGTTCTTAATGTAAGCACTGTGAGCGCCTGCCTGTTTTGGTCAGTGGTGGGTTAGATTTGAGCTCAGAATTACAGACTCTCTGATTAATGTGAATGACATTGCGTGACTGTAGATCAATTAAAGGAACACAGGGATTCAGCCCATGTCCGCTAGATTCTCCCACTGGATGTTTGCTCAGATGTTGCTCTTTCATGCAGCAGCTCATGAGACTTCACAGAGTTCTCAGTTATGTTTCATTGAGTATCGAGTAATCGTCACAAATCTTTCTATTTTTTTTTTGGGAGCGACCTAGGCTCTTCTGTGCTGATGGCCGGCACCCCAGCAGAACAGGAGCAGATATTCTGTCAGTCAACATCTCCAAGGCGCTACGCACCTTATGACTAGTAAGTCAAACCTCAAATCACAGTCTTTGTTGTTCTACCAACTTCATTGATAGTAGAGCATGTGTAGTCCATTCGATAGAGACAGTGTCTGTTCCCCGAGTAATGAGGTCAAATAATAAATTTACTATAGGATCTAGAAAAAAATCTGATCATGATAAAACCAGAAAATCACAAATTAAGTGAACAACAATTATTTCTAAAGCTTGGGCTCCTAAACATTAGATTACTCACACCTAAGGCGGTTATTGTAAACAAATTGATCACAGATAATAGTTTTGATATACTCTGCCTTACTGAAACCTGGCTTAATCCTAATGATTATTTTGGTCTAAACGAGTCAACTCCTCCAGGCTACTGTTATAAGTACGAGTCCCGACTGATCAGAATCAGAATCAGAATCAGAATGAGGTTTATTGCCAGGTATGTTTACACATACGAGGAATTTGTTTTCTTGACAGAAGCTTCCACAGTGTAACAGAATGACAGTGACAGAACAAAAAACACAGATAATAAAAAATAAAAAATAGAACAAGTAAATAAGGAATAAAAATATATAAATCGACAATTGTATGTGCAGGTATATTACAATAGACAGTTTTGTATGTACAGGTACTGTATATTATGTGCAAATTTGAGGTGTAGACTGAGTATGAGTGATAGATAAATAAGTGTATGAGTGTATAAATAGTGTGTGTTCTACAGTTATTGTTAAGTGTTCATGAGATGGATTGCCTGAGGGAAGAAACTGTTCCTGTGTCTGGCCGTTGCTCAGTGCTCAGTGCTCTGTAGCGTCGACCAGATGGCAACAGTTCAAAGAGGGAGTGTGCTGGATGTGAGGGGTCCAGAGTGATTCTGCCAGCCCTTTTGCTCACTCTGGATAAGTACAGTTCTTGGAGAGAAGGGAGGGTTGTACCAATGATTCACTCAGCAGTCCGGACTACCCTCTGTAGTCTTCTGAGGTCAGATTTGGTAGCTGAGCTGAACCAGACAGTTATTGAAGTGCAGAGGATGGATTCAATGATGGTGGAGTAGAACTGTTTCAGCAGCTCCTGTGGCAGGTTGAACTTCCTCAGCTGGCGAAGGAAGTACAACCTCTGCTGGGCCTTTTTCACAATGGAGTCAAT
>JADLZM010025903.1:178649-190762 GCA_018148995.1 Sinocyclocheilus maitianheensis
GTCTTACCTCCCTCGACGCGAGCTCTGTCCGCTCGATAGCATGTCAGCTGATCGAGATGAATAGCGCAGTCCGGAACGCTGTTGTTGAGCCATGTTTCTGTGAACACAAAAACACAACAGTCTCTTACAGTCCTCTGAGTTGAGCGTAGTAGTCGGATGTAGTCCAGTTTATTGTCCAAAGAGCGTACGTTAGCCAGTACGATGGTGGGGATAGCCGGCTTGTGTGGGTTAGCCGCTAGCCTAGCGCGGATTGTGGCGCCTCCGCTGTGGGCGAGATGCAGTAGTGGGGGTCGGTGATGTTGTGGGCCTCTGGAGCAGACTGAGATCCCGCAGCTCTTCGGCATGCGCAGAGTTTAACTCTAAACATGGGGTTTTGCCGACATCGAGCAGAAACTCATGACTGTATGCGTGCTTAGAGACAGATAGACGCGACGAATATGTACAAAAACACTGCGACTCTCAAGACAAAAGACACGAAAACACCTTTCTGTCGGGAGAGAGAGAAGCCGCAGCGTGTGAACGCGCCGCCATCTCTGATTTTTTTTTGGATTACGCTTACAGATAGAAGGAAAAAACCCTGCTATCTTTCGTTTTGGCTAACGTGTATAGACCTCCAGGGCCCTATGTTGATTTTCTAAAAGAGTTTGCAGATTTTCTCTCAGATCTACTGGTCAGTGTTGTTAAAACATTGATTGTCCGAGATTTTAACATTCACATTGATAATAAAAATTATGCATAAGGGTTTGCGTTTACAGATTTACTAAACTCATTTGGGGTCAAGCAAAACGTCATTAGACCCACTCACCATCTCAATCATACACTAGACTTAATTATATCGCATGGAACCAATCTTACTGATATAGACGTGATACAGCAAAGTGATGATGTTACTGATCACTACCTTGTAAGGTGTACTTACAGTTTTTTATGATTGCTTACACACTAAAATTAAAAATAACACACAGTTAGTGAAACCTTACACTCAAAGAGCAAAACCTCAGCCCAAATCTGCACAACTATAAGCACATTCTCAGCGTCCCACTTTTTGCAAAACATAACACACATTGTTTTGCAAGATACTAAACACACTTCTCTACATTAGACACATAAATCTAACATGATGTCACTTCTTTGCCATTTTAAGTCACTGCTTTCCAAAATACTACACATATGAACTAATTGATCAAACACGGCCATCAGGTGTGCAGACACTTAGGTGCTTAACTGTAAACTCAACAATCAAGGTGTAAGCGCTATAAAAAGGCAACATGTGAATTTTTGTCTTCAACAGAAATGAAAGGCAGTGGTGCAGGAAGAGGAATAGGGATAAACATCTTTGGCCTCAGAGCTCTTTTGAATGTCCCAGATCAATGTGGTGATAACATCACAATATATGCTGCAATCATGCAGAATGGGGTCCTCCACCGGCATGCCATAATAAGTCCTTACAACATCGACCACATACTCACGTTTTTAAGTATTGTACAGACTAAGTATCTTGTTCCATTATTCAAGTACCTCCCACAACACTCTCCCTTCCTTTCCTTTTCCCCTTCTGCATGGCAGTGGAATGTTTATGACCTCCGACCCTATGTTATACCCCTCATTCAAGCTATGGAGGAGTCTGTGTAAGGATGGATTCACCATTCGAGAAGATTCTTCCCTCACTGTCCTGCGAGGGAGGACATTGACTGTGATATGAATGAAGTGGCCATATCCAGCTATACGAAGAGATGATGCTAAGGTGTTTTTTTCTCATCTCCAAAAAAGTTTATGTACTACTGTATATTGTATTTGGAATATGTTCTGATTTTCAGTGCAAAATGCAGCCTAATTGCAATGATGTACTGAAGGATTTTACAATATGGTGAGAAATAAATATTTTCATGAATGTGCAGTTCTTGCCTCATGTGTTGTGTTTAGTCAATATATTCATGTACTTTAACAATATCTAAAAAAAACTGTATCAAAAATAGAAATGTTACAAGTGTTTAAGCTGTATCTAAGTGGTTCATTTTGCAAAAGTTCTGAGATGTTCTGATACTTGTGTGTGTGGATGTGGGAATTGTGTGTAGTGTTTTGACAAAATTAGCCTTGTTTTTAAAATTGTGCCTAAGCAATCGTAAAAAACTGTAATACCACTGATACTTGTCATATCGTTCCACGTTATTGACGAGGTAGAACAATTATCCCAACCACTAAAGATAGATTCACAAATAACCTGCCTGATCTGTCTCAGCTGATCAGTGTTCCCATAGACACAAATGAACTAGATGAAATGACTATCAGTATGGGCACAGTCTTCTCTAGTACATTAGATACCTGTCACGGAAACACCTGCCTCACCAGCCGAATCAGCCTCCTACACCCGCTCACAATCACCTGATTACTGCTCACGGACACCTGCACCCACTTACCACACCAGTCAAATACTCACTCACCTCAGTCACTCGTCGGCTGGTCTCAAGGTTACAAGCTTCTCTCTATGGGTTCCTTGCCTCCCGATCTGCCTGTCAAGCCTCGGATTCCTCAGTTCTCAGCCAGAGGACCTAAGTTCCTTTGAATAAACTCCCCGACTTACGTTAACCTGTCTGTTTGCCTCTTTGTCCCGGATGTGACAGAAGACCAGCCCCTCAAAATTAAATGGACTCATGGATTCTAGGAGCACATCCTCACCGGAACCCTTACCCATCCGGACTGTCACTGCCTCCCCACCCGCCTTTCCATGGCCCGGCCAGCAAGCTTTTCGGGTGAGGCAACCTTGTGCAGCGGGTTTTTGCTGCAATGTTCCCTCTACCTGGAGATGCAACAACACCTGTTTGTGACCAAGCGGGCCAAGGTGTCGTTCATTATCTCGTTGCTATCTGGACGAGCCTTGCAGTGGGCCGAAGCCTTCTGGAATGCACAGAGCCCGTGGATTCACTTGTTGGATGGCTTTGTGAAACACTTCCGGGAGGTATTCGGCCAATCGACCACAGAGGTCACAGTGCATGAGGAGCTCTTTCAACTGCGGCAAGCCGAGTTATCCATCCACGGGTATGTGTTGCGCTTCCTCACTCTCGCCGCTAGCAGCGGCTGGAACGAGGCCGCCCTGCTCTCGGTTTTCCACCGAGGCCTCAACCTGGGCTTACACCAACAGATGGCCATCTACGATGACACCGTGGGGCTCGACAGCTTCCTCTAAAAGGCGGTTCGCATCTCCCAGCACCTAACCACGTGCCATACAGAATCGATACCCACTGCCGCTGCCTCACCCAGGCTCTCCGCTCCAGCACCAGAGCCCATGATCACGGATAGCTACCACCTCTCGTCCACGGAATGATCTCGGAGACTCACCTGTGGCCTATGTATCTATTGTGGATCCCAGGAGCACCAGCTCCGCACCTGTCCCATTCGTCCATCACACCCAGCGGTGAGTACTTTCCTGATGTGTCTTGCATGCCTCATATAAATGCTCTTCTAATTTATCACACCCAATCCTTTCCCGTCAAAATCCTCGTGGACTCCGGAGCTTCGGGGCATCTCATCTCCTCCCGTAGTCTCGCCGGGTGACAAATGCCCCGCTGCACAAATGCCATGACCTACCAGAACACCACTGTCCTGCTAAAGCCGCTGTGCAAGGGGCTGGCGCGGCACCGCACGCCCGAAGTCGTCCTACGGCTTGGATGTTTCCACACTGAACGGATCTCTCTACTGGTGCTGGAGGAGGCCGTTGTGGACATCGTCCTGGGACGCCCCTGGCTCGCCAAACATCAACCCACCATCGTCTGGAAGTCCGGAGACATACTCCAGTGGAGTGCGGAGTGCAAACAGGAGTGCCTCCGAGATCTGCCTATCCAGATCTCCGTCGGGAACGACCTCCTTGTCTGTTCCACCTCGGTGGAAAGCCCGGATTCATCCCCTGTCACTCCTCCTCCTCCGGAATACCAAGCGTTCCAGGACGTGTTCAGCAAGCTCGCTGCTACTCACCTTCCACCTCACTGGCCATGGGACTGTGCCATTGACCTGCTGCCTGGGGCCCAAATACCCAAAGGACACGTCTATCCACTGTCTATCCCGGAGAGAGCCGCTATGGAGGACTACGTTCAGGAAGCCTTGCAACAGGGGTTCATCCGCCCGTCCACCTCACCCGCAGCATCGAGCTTCTTCTTCGTTGGCAAGAAGGATGGGGGTCTGAGACCTTGCATCGATTACCGGGCCCTTAATGACCAGATGGTGAAGTTCGCCTATCCCCTTCCTCTGGTCCCTGCGGCCTTGGAGGAGCTCTGCGGGGCCCACATCTTCAGCAAGCTGGATCTAAGGAGCGCCTATAACCTCATCCACATTCGCAGGGCTGACGAATGGAAAACCACCTTTGTAACGCCCACTGGGCACTATGAGTACCGGGTAATGCCGTATGGGCTTTCCAACTCGCCCTCCATATTCCAAAACTTCATGAATGAGATCTTCAGAGACATGCTCAACCGGTTCGTCCTCGTCTACATAGACGACATACTCATTTACTCACCCACTCTCGAAGCACACCGTCACCATGTCACCCAAGTACTCCAACGCCTCCGCCAACACCGCCTGTATCTCAAGGCTGAAAAGTGTGAGTTCCACCAATCCACCGTTCACTTCCTGGGCTACATCGTCACCCCTGCAGGGGTGCAAATGGACCAGAGGAAGGTGAATGCCATTCGGAACTGGGCCCAACCGACTACTATCAAGGAGATGCAGAGATTCTTGGGGTTCTCAAATTTCTATCGCCGCTTTATCGCCCACTTCAGCCAGTTGGCGGCACCACTTACCTCTCTCCTCCAGCGGAAGGCCAAATTACTCACCTGGACCCTGGAGGCACACCAGGCCTTCAGTCAGCTCAAAGCCGCCTTCTGTACGGCTCTGGCCCTTTCACACCCGGACCCCAATCTCCGCTTCGTGGTCAAGGTGGACGCAGCGACCCTGGGAGTGGGCGCCGTCCTGTCTCAATGGCAAGGTGAACCCCCTGTGCTCCATCCATGTGCGTATTTCTCACGGAAATTATCCCCGGAGGAGCAGAACTACGACGTGGGAAATCGGGAGTTGCTGGCCATCAAGCTCGCTCTGGAAGAGTGGCGGCATTGGTTGGAGGGTGCCAAGCATCCATTTGAAGTGATCACAGACCACAAGAACCTACAATATCTCCGAGAGGCCAAACGTCAAACCCGAGGCAGGCCTGCTGGGCTCTGTTCTTTACCTGCTTCCACTTTGCGGTCACATACCGTCCAGGGACTAAGAATGTCCGAGCGGACGCACTTTCCCGCCAACACCAGCCAGATCCTACCCCCGAAGAACCAGAGCCCATCCTACCACCTTCAGTCTTCATGTCTCCTATTCAATGGGCACTCACCGACCAGATCCGTGCCACCACTCTCACTGAACCCGCTCTGCTGGGAGGTCCAGAGGGGAAGAACTATGTCCCATCCACCCTGTGGATAACCCTTCTGGACTCGGTTTACACCTCTCCGGGATCGGGACACCCAGGCAGCCGCCGAACCCTCTCGCTCCTCCAAAACCGCTACTGGTGGCCCCACATGGTCCGAGATGTCGCCCGGTATATCAAGGGATGTTCGGTCTGTGCCATCTCCACCACGCCACGTCGTCTGCCCGAAGGAAAACTAGTTCCGCTACCCATCCCTCGCCGGCCCTGGTCCCACCTGGGTGTGGACTTTGCCACTGACTTACCTCCCTCGAACGGATTCACGACCATCCTAGTAGTCGTCGACCAGTTCTCCACATTCTGCAAACTAATTCCCCTGCGTGGATTACCTACCGCCCTGGAAACCGCAGAAGACCTCTTCCAGCACGTATTCAGGAACTTCGGTCTCCCAGAAGACATTGTTTCAGACAGAGGGCCTCAGTTCATCTCCAGGGTCTGGCGAGGGTTTTTCCGCCTCCTGGGAGCATCCGTCAGTTTGTCCTCTGGATACCACCCACAGACCAACGGCCAGACCGAACGGAAGATCCAAGAGATCGGACGGTATCTCCAGGCCTACTGTCATGACCATCAGGACAGCTGGAGCCAGTACCTACCCTGGGCCGAGTACGCTCCCCACAATTCCCTGCGCCAGGAAACCACCGGACTCACCCCCTTTCAATGTGTGCTAGGGTACCAATAGACTGGGAGGGGTACGGTCCTGAGGAGAGATCGTGGGCAGACAGAGAGGACATACTGGACCCATCTCTCCTCAATGACTTCCACCAGGCTCATCCTGACCATCCCGCTCCCAGGGGCCGCGGTCGTCCTCGCCGTGGGGGGGTGGGGGTGTAATGTCACGGAAACACCTGCCTCACCAGCCGAATCAGCCTCCTACACCCGCTCACAATCACCTGATTACTGATCACGGACACCTGCACCCACTTACCACACCAGTCAAATACTCACTCACCTCAGTCACTCGTTGGCTGGTCTCATGGTTACAAGCTTCTCTCTATGGGTTCCTTGCCTCCCGATCTGCCTGTCAAGCCTCGGATTCCTCAGTTCTCGGCCGGAAGACCTAAGTGCCAACCCCAGATAAGACTGTGTTCTCTGCTTCCATTTATTCCTAAGTTGATTATTTTCTGTTGGAAGCTCCTCCTAAGTTCCTTTGAATAAACTCCCCGACTTACATTAACCTGTCTGTTTGCCTCTTTGTCCCGGATGTGACAATACTGTTGCACCCATCAGATTAAAAAAGGTTTGAGAGAAAAATACTGCACCATGGTACAACAGTAATATACAGGATCTCAAGAGAGATACTCGTAACCTGGAGCGTAAATGGAAACAAACTAATTTAGAGGTCTTTAAAATTGCATGGAAAGAAAGCATATCCCGCTACAAAAAGGCTCTAAAAGCAGCCAGGGTCGAGAATTTCCGCAAATTCATAGAAAATAACCAAAACAATGCAAGGTATTTATTCATTACAGTCTCTAGAGACTAACAAATAAACAGACATCACCTGAACTGAATATTCTATCACAGTTTAGTAGTAATAACTTTATTAATTTCTTCACCAAGAAATCGAAACTATTAGAAATACAATTGTAAATGTACAACATTTGACTGCGTTTTATGATCCAGCCTCAGTTACTGCCCCTAAAGAACAATTGCAGTGTTTTACAAATATAGGACAAGAAGAACTAAATAAACTAACCATTACATCTAAACCAACAACATGTTTACTAGATCCCATCCCCACTAAACTATTGAATGAGTTGTTAACTGTAGCAGAAGAGCCTCTTCTCAATATTATTAATTCCTCTCTATCTCTAGGTCATGTTCCAATACCACTTAAGATGGCAGTTCCGTATTGAACTATTGATCAATACGGAAATCAATAGTTCCGTATTGATTTCAAAATATTGCTACTGACCTATAAGGCACTAAATGGTTAAGCTCCTGTATATTTAACTTATGCACTATCACTATGCCCTATGTCCTTATTCATCACGCTCTTCAAGGTCACAAAACTCTGGACTTTTAGTAGTACCTAGGATATCTAAGTCCACTAAAGGAGGGAGATCATTTTCTCATCTGGTTTCCAAACTATAAATCAGTGATACTTATAATGTCCGGGGCTCAAGCACACTGTCTCTGTTTAAATCTAGATTAAATACACATCTCTTCAGCCAAGCATTCACATAATGAATCTCAATCTCACCCTTGTTCTCATTTAGATCAGATAAGTCACAAACATATTTTTAGCTTGAAACGTTGTTATGTCTCGGCAGGTGTGCCTTCGTCTCTCTCGCTCTCTCTCTGTCTCGTTTTTTCTCCCTCCCTGTCATTTTTCTTAGGATCAACTCCTCGGGACTGCTATTGGCTTAGGAGGCTGTCAATCTTTATTAACTCTTGTGACGTCATGGCCTCCGCTGCCAATCTGGGCCATCGCCAGTGTTTTAAAAGAGACGTCTAGATGAACGCCAAGCAGAGGCTACTTTGGTTTCCTGCTCCGTTCTAGTGTTTGTTAATCTGCCTCTCTCTTTTTGTTGTGGTGTTTTGTGTCATATTTTCCTGTTATATTTTAAGGTGTCATCTTGTTTAATCTTGTGATTTTTTTCGGTATTGATGTTTGCTGATGACAACCTTCGCTTTGCCCTAGGAGCTTTGGACAGATAATATGTCACGTGACATACATGCTACAAACATCTAGCGATTCCCATGTATAGACACATCAGGTTAGAAGGGAGCGCTGTTTATGCATTTTTCTGTTTGGTTAGCTTAGAGTAGGTAAGTAAGGGGCTGTAAATGCAGAAGACTTGCTTTCATTGTTTTTTCCCCTTTAGTTAGGTTAGAGGTTGAAATTGAGTTAGATTGGTTTTGTTTTGTTATTTTCTTTTCTTTAGCACCACTTGCGCCCTTTTCTCCTGTGGGTTTATTTTGTTTTGATTTTCTTATGTAAATATTGTATATAATTTACTTAATCTTTTGTTAATCCAACTTCTTTATTGTTACTATTACCTTTATTATTATTGTTGCTGTCATTAATGTTGTTATATCTTACTTTACCTTAATTTTGTAAAAAAAATTATCTTTTGTTGGCACTTTTGGTTGTGCATTGTCTCTTGCCACCTGCATTGCTGCAAAGCTGGTCACAATCTCAATGTTACTACTTCCATCCCTAGACTATAAATTAAAAGTTCATAACAAACGTTATGATCAGCAGCTACGCTAATTCTTTCCTATCTGCCTTTCTGTTCCTACCCCGGGATGCCCATCTCGAGGTCTCTAGAGATTACACCAGCTCCAGCGTAGAACCAGCCTCATAGAAAAACTTCAGATGACCCAACACCTGTGAAGAGATGGTGCTGACCCCTGCGAGGACCCCAGATTACGCCAACTTGAATCGATATGCACAACTGCCAAAATTTCTCCATATTGTAATCATGATCACACCTGTAATAATCACTTTAATGAGCTTCTGCTTGAAATTAATTCATGTTAGCTAACTGTATTATCTTGAACTGTTAATGTGTCAAATGAACATTACTTGGACACATTCACTTCTGACAACAGATCAATCTAAATTGTAATGTAGACATATGCATTTTCTGTAAAGTGCTATACAAATAAATTTGAATAGAACTGAATTGAATTAAATTGACTTAATAGACTATGAGTGTTGAGCAGCTCAGAGCATTTGCTCTTGGGAGAAATTGATGAGAAAAGTTTTGATTGCAGACTTTGGCAGATCAGTTTGAGATACTGTTGAAATCTCCTCTGTGGTATAAGAATTTCTGGAAAGCGAGAGACATCAAGCAAAAATGACTTCATTTGCATTCTCAGATTTGTGTTATTTCTACTATCACACTTTTCTCCAAAAAGTTTCAGATTCTGCATTTCAGAGTCAGATGATGTGATTATTAGAGTTCATCTGCTTATCACATTTTCACTTATCACATTAAGTTGGTAGCGTACTTATCTTTGTGATGTTTTATAGGGTTAAAACACAATGAGCCATAGCAAAGAAAACCAAATTAAGTTTTTTTTTTGTGAAGAGCTTGTGTGAATTTGTGCATTATTTGACCAGTGATCACTGACTGTCTTTAGCAGCATCAACTTTCAATAACTGTAGCCATTGTTTAATGGATATAATTTTTCCTATTGAACACACTATTGTTTTGGTGATATTGGGGGAATATATATTTATTTTCCATAAATTTAGCATTCTGTATTATCTGTTTTATTATATAAAGTACTGTGTATGATTTGTAAATACTGTAAATGTCTGAAAATGACGCCAACAAATATTTTGACTCTATTACTCTATTTATATAGGTCTTTTATGTTATTAGTGTGTCATTCAATCAAACCGAACCAAACCCGTCCCTTCATGAGCACCGTACACACGCCATTCCACTGCACTGATGTCTATTGTTTTATGTCAGGGGCTGCGTTCCACTCCACTTTTAGACACGCACTTGCGAACTTCCCTAAGCACTTACCCTCGGGGGAATCCCCTCTGCCATTTTGAAGTGCGTTCCACTTCGTGAAGTGAACGAGGGAAGTTAATATGGACAGACCCTCGACCCTTTCATATGCACACTTCAGGCCACTCCACAGACCACAATGCAACACGATTGTGACGTCATCGCAGATCGCACTTAATTTATCCGCACCCTAAACAACTCTATAATATATAAAGGAGTTTTAAAAACATTTATAAAAGCTCAAGCATAGTCAAGTCACGTCAAGTCATCTTTATTTATATAGCGCTTTTAACTATACAGATTGTGTCAAAGCAACTGTACAGCATTAATTAGAAAATATTGTGTCAATAATGCAAAATGACAAAAGTAAACACTCGATTTTCCGTTAAAGGCAGTTCATCATTGAATTCAGTGATGTAGTGGGCACTCATGCAACGTAATCAATGACGTACATCCGAGTGAATGAGACGGAGGGAAGTTTGCGAGTGAAGGGCATAAAAAACAGACTGGAACGCAGCCAAGGATCTCCAACCCTGCTTCAACTCACCTGCCTGTAATTATCAAGTAGCCCTGAACAACTTGATTAGCTGTTCAGGTGTGTCCCGGAGATCAGGACAACTAGATGAGCCCCCGAGACAGCTCCCCAGTATAGCCCTTGTCTCCTAGACGGCCACCGGGACAAGACCACAGGAACCAGATGAGTCCTCTGCACAATGTGACTTTGCTGCAGCCTGGAACTGAACTGCTGGTTTCGTCTGGTCAGAGGAGAACTGGCCCCCCGACTGAGCCTGCTTTCTCCCAAGGTTTTTTCTCCATTCTGTCACCGATGAAGTTTTGGTTCCTTTGGCGTGCTTAGGTTGGGGCACTTAATTTCCAGCGATATCGGCGACTTGATTGCGCATATACTATTTAAACTGAACTGAGCTGGATGATGACATCACTGATTTAAATGATAAACTGCCTTTAACTGAAAATTAAGTGTTTACTATTATCATTTGCATTATGAACATATACATACGCTTCCTTCGAACTGGAATCATGGTTGAATATCATGTAAAGTCCACTTCGTAGTGCGCTTATGAAGTGATAAGTGATAAGAAGTGATAAGAAACATACAAATTGTGCAGAGCGGTGGTACGCGAAGACTGGAAATGAGAACCTGCGCAAGAAGAATGTCTTTGATCTTTGCGCGGTGCTCAGAAAACGCAGCTCTGAAGCTGACAAAACAAACAAAAAAACAAAACTAAGCAAAAACTAAATATTGCATCCTTAACATGGGTTCCCTTTCATGGGAACTTCGAACTGCGTCCTCTAGGGGTCGCTATGGGGAACACCTCGTCGTGACCCGTGTCTGAAGCATACATTGAAAAAACACCATGACATCGCTACCGGTGCGACTATAGTATAAATAGGCGCCGGGAGCACACATCATTCTCTTCTTCGTCTTCATTGTCTGTTTTGTTTGAAGCGTGCATTTCTGTGGTAAGAGCGATCTATTCATCTCATTATGGCGAGAACTAGCAAAGCACTTAAGGATGTGCGCATCAGTGTTGACGTTGTTTGACATCTGATGCACACATCCTTAAATGTGTGCATCAGTGTTGACGTTGTTTGACATCTGATGACACACACGATCTATGCGTTATTTGTTTTGGCGAAGAGCACGCATGCAATGCCTCCGAGGGGGCAATCGGCATGCACTGCGAGTGTTTTTTCCAAGGGAAAACCTCCGCTCTCGTTTGTCTCTTTTATCAAGGAAAGAGGGGCAGCCATCTGCTTCCCGCGATTCAGGACCCGCTGCTGAGGCACGGAAGGGAATGAGCTCATGGGGATCATAGGTGGATCTGGCCGATGAATTTGAGGGGGGTTTCCCTTTTGCGATCGTCGACTGTGCACGAGAGTGAGCCGCTGGAGGATGATGTTATTTCATTAACATTGTCTGATTCAGGGGCCAGTGCTGTGCTGGGATCAGCCCAGCAAAAGCAGGAAATGTCTGAGGAGGGCAAAGAAGCTGAGGCTGAGCCTTCCCAGTCCTCCTGCCCTGCGTATGATGAAATTATAATTATCCTTTTGGAAATTATGGATCGCGCGATGGCGAGGCTTTACTTGCCATGAAGCGGGTGTCTCGATGAACATTATTTTTCTGGCCATAACCCTCCAGCTCAGGTGAGCCTTCCTTTCTTCCT
>JADLZM010025903.1:196309-223746 GCA_018148995.1 Sinocyclocheilus maitianheensis
TTTGTGGACTTAACTTTCCAGCACTTTGGATTAACACTACAGTGGACTTTTGTATATACACCGGTGGACACTTTTGGGGACATTCACTTTGGGACTAGCAGCACACTGGATTTCTTAAGGACTGTTTTAATGGTATGAAACTGAAAGACTCTGTACTTTTAACAGCCTAATTTATTCTAGTTTTGTGTTTTAAGTCTCTTGTGAATATTGTAAATACATATTTGATTTTCACTTTTAACATTGTTGTCTGTCTCATCGTTTAAACACTCCAAAGCTCTCACATAGTATAATCTGACCCCTTTTTAACAAACGTAACATCTTCCAATAATGCCGATCATTACACGGTAAGAGCTTCGTGCTCTTTCTGAGTGGTTTAAAACCGAGGTTCCGCCTTGGGCACCACTCCTCCTATGTATCCTCTGGATACCTACTTTAACAGGGTGTTGCTACTAGGGGTCTGTTGAGACAGTTCCTTCAGCATATACAAAGATAAACGTGCAGTAGCCTCTGTGTGACAGGCCAAGACTAGTATGATTCTAGGCCTTTGGCCGTAGGGAATAATGTCACTAACAGCCGTCTAACGTCCCAGGGGCAACTCCCATAGCAATATGGTAGAGTTGGTACTTAATGCTCGCCATGGTTTCTGGCATGCACTCCCCTCAGCATGGTGGCGTGGGTATACCGTTCCCCATAGCGATCCCTAGAGGACGCAGTTCGAAGTTTCCATGAAAGGGAACGTCTCAGGTTACTTATGTAACCATGGTTCCCCGAGTAGGGAACGAGGCACTGCGTCCTCTAGGTTTCTTACCATGCTGCGGACGCAAGTTTCAGATGAAGAAGAGAATGATGTGTGCTCCTGGCGCCTATTTATACTATAGTCACACCGGTAGTGGCGTCATGGCTGTCGCCGGCCAACGTGTTGGTGTTTTTTCAATAGCTGTGTCTCATTTAGAAGGCTGCACCCTCTGGAGGTCGCATCCTCTGTAGGACGCATATACGAAGTGTCCTCAACCAAGAATTAAACGAGACGGCCTTCGTAGGACAGGCGGAAAAGGAAACCGGAAGTATCACATTGCTATGCCAACACATTTAGAGCATTATTGCGCTCTCACACTACTTAAATGAAGGAAAATTATTTCTAAATTTGGAAAGTAATTTAAAAAAAAAAAGGTTTTACTTGTTTTATTTTGTTCAATGTTTGAGGAGCTGCAGCGTACATACAGCAGGCATCTATTAGAGAAAAAAAGGAGGAGGATATTAAAAACAAAGTTTATCCGTTTTTACCGAGGCGAATTAAGGTAAGTTGTAAACACCACATCTGCGCTTGTGTACGTTACATCTGCCGGCGCCGGCATTTTTCAAATTAACAACGGTTGTTCACGGCGACGCAAAGAATTGTGGGTTATCTGTAGCAGCGAAGGATACACCTCATGCATCCTCCGAAATCCTGTGAAAGAAGGTCGCAGTGTCCTACTTGCTTTTCTGAAATGAGACAGCCTCAATGTATGCTTCAGACACGGGTCACGACGAGGCGTTCCCCATAGCGACCCCTAGAGGACGCAGTTCGAAGTTCCCTTGAAAGGGAACACCATGCTTACAGCACTGAAGTGTGTTTAGGAATGCACGCGTTCCAGCTCTTCATGCAAGTCATTAGTTCTATGTGGCTGTATACAGTAATGTTGACTGTATAGTGCCGTTTACTTTAGTGATGTGTTATAGTGTGTAGTAATGTGAGACTTGTATTTGGCAGCAGGTGGTGATTTGGTGACGCGCGCTCATCTGGACTCGGTCCAGCAGCTCGTTTGAGTTGAAACCGCTCAATATGGGCTGTAGGAGGATCTAAACGCGTCCTTCGTCAGCGCTAAAATCTCCTTTCCGTGAGGGGTGTTTCTAGCGCTTCTTTGTGGAGAAGAACGCCGATCTGTACCGCGCGTCGCGTCGCGTCGCTCTGACTGCAGCTCGGCTCCGCCCGCGGTGCGGGGCGTGTCTCTGTGCGCGCGCTGCTGATGTGAGGACGCAGGTGACGCGGCGCTCAGCAGCTCCCTTCGGAAGACGCGCAGGATCCAGACGCGTTGCGCTCTGACGGATACTGGACAATACTCCGTACTGAGATTCCAGTGAAAAGCGAAGGGATTTGGGAAGAAGGAGAGACGGAGACGCAGGGAGAGCATTGCGAAGGTAAAGAGCTGATTGATCACTCTCTCTCTCTGTGTGAGTGTGAGAGAGAGTGAGAGTGAGAGTGAGAGGGTTGGAGGAGGTGATCTCTTGTTTCGGATCATGTCAGGTTTGATCTAAGTCTCCAGCGTGTTTCGGGGTCTGGAAACACGATGCTGTTTAAAGCAGAGGACCGGAGGATGCGCGTGAAGGGAAGTGACTGTGATTGATGAATGTTCGCTGAAGAGACTCTAATGATCAGAGCATCGATCACTCATGTCACACATTTGACATGCTATTTCAGGAGCTGCCGTAGTGTCGAGACATCGTTAAACACAGTGTTTCCATCCACGAGATCTAGACTGTTCCGTCTGACACACACACACACGATAGTGTGATTGTAGGCGTTGACAGTCGTTCTTGTGTCGTTTCGTTCTCTCTTGCCTGTATTATGTTCATTTAAATGGGCTGAAATCAAAGGACCAGCGCGTTCTGTCTGATTTCACAGTGAGTCCATGAGTTCATGTGTAGTGAGGGTGATTTCAGCGCGCGCAGCTCCTACGCTGGGGTGCGAGACAACGTCTCTGAACAACCCACAGAGACACACACGCACACACACAGAGAGACATGCGCACACACGCACACAGAGACGTGCACACACAGAGACAGACAGACATACACACACACACACACACACACTCACAGAGAGACAGGCACACACACACACACACACACACAGAGAGAGACACACACACACACACACACACAGAGAGAGACACACACACACACACACACACAGAGAGAGACACACACACACACACACACACAGAGAGAGACACACACACACACACACACACAGAGAGAGACACACACACACACACACACACAGAGAGAGACACACACACACACACACACACAGAGAGAGACACACACACACACACACACACAGAGAGAGACACACACACACACACACACACAGAGAGAGACACACACACACACACACACACAGAGAGAGACACACACACACACACACACACAGAGAGAGACACACACACACACACACACACAGAGAGAGACACACACACACACACACACACAGAGAGAGACACACACACACACACACACACAGAGAGAGACACACACACACACACACACACAGAGAGAGACACACACACACACACACACACAGAGAGAGACACACACACACACACACACACAGAGAGAGACACACACACACACACACACACAGAGAGAGACACACACACACACACACACACAGAGAGAGACACACACACACACACACACACAGAGAGAGACACACACACACACACACACACAGAGAGAGACACACACACACACACACACACAGAGAGAGACACACACACACACACACACACAGAGAGAGACACACACACACACACACACACAGAGAGAGACACACACACACACACACACACAGAGAGAGACACACACACACACACACACACAGACAGAGAAAGACAGTGTCTTGTCTTCATACACAGAGAGGTGGATGATGACACTTTGCAAGATTTCGTTTCTTTCATAAAGCTGGTGTGTGTGTAGGCTTTAATTTATTTGCTCTGTACAATTCAGAAACCCCTTTGTGATAATTTTCTCGTTATTATAACCGAGGAGGTTCTGCTCTTTCTCGGCTCTTACATCTGGGCCCAAATGTCTGAAAATGTCCTTGAAAGTTTAGCAAAACCATGGTAAAAAAAATGTTACACAGTGATTGCGTGTTTGCACTGATACTCTTGCTTTGTGGTTTCCCATGACATGTTATTAGTATGCAAATTATATATTGACTTTGTGATTGATCAGTAGGTTATAGATGGCTGTGTTCAGAGCTGCTGTGTGTGTGTGTGTCAGGTTGATCTGCTTCTGTAAGTGTGTGAGTGACCCTGTGTTCTCTGAGATTTAGCAGCACCAAACACATCTGAGGAAACGCCAACCTTCAGCACACTTAAGCTTTACTCACAAACACAAATATTTCTAGCTTATGATGATCTTTCTAATAGGCTGCCCTATATTTTCAGCATTTGATTCTTTTTTTTTTTTTCAGAAAAGAGATTTCAGAGATTTTTCTTTCGCTGCTCGGTCTTCTCTCTTGAACACTGAGGCTTATAAGTCACTGTTTTCTGTAAAGCTGCTTTAGAACTGTCTGTGAAAACAAGTCAATTAAACTTGAAATAATGCTTGCACACATAATATGGTGTTGCAATTGGATTATCACTTGTAAAAGTAAAAATGGCTGCAGTGAAGTAGAAGAGATTCACAACCTTTCAGATCTGAGTATCTCTCTTTCCAAACCAAAAGCTGGTGTTAAATACATTTTCCTTGTGCTTAACTAGTAGTTTTTGTCCTTGTAGTAGGAGAGTTTTGTGTGGTTGAGAGGGAATGCTTCGGGTCTTTTCCTCAGATGTGCTGCAGCTTCATCTGGCAGACGTCTGTCAGGAGTCTGAATGCATTCATGTTGCCATTAAATGCTTTTATCCCAAATTAAGATCCTATTCTTCACTGGCCAGATCTCTGCAGGATCTTTGTGTTTGTCAAGTCAAATTTACTGGAGAAGCACTTTTCACACACAGTTTCAAAGCAGAAAATCATGATTGTAATGATTATAATATCTTCATTCCTTAGTATGATTAGAGATGAGTAATAATATGGTTTACATTGTTACTATACAAGCAATCAAGCTGCTGAGATTTGCTGGATTGTATATATCATTCTACGTGAGTTTACTGTATTCAGCACGGCTGTGTTTTAACATTTCTCAACCTTTAACTGTTAGTTTAGTTCCTGTCAGCTCTTTAAAGTGGGAGATCAGCTTAAAAAGCTCTTTTTGTCTTTGAACACTGATCCAGAGCTCAGCTGAAGGAGCCGTGATGCTCCAGACGTGACCTCCTCACCTGCCGTGACAGCGGCTCGACCCCGACACCCAGAGATCGCTGCCGCCTGTTAGCAGCGCCGCTGATCTGACTATAATCCCTCTCCTCTAACCACCCTAACCGGCATTTCTCTCTCTCGCCGCCCCGGGTAAAGAGATCTTAAAAGAGCTAACGCGAGCGTAGCGATCAGAAGTGTCTCTAAAACGAGCTGAACGATAAAGTGAGCAGATCCTCCTTCGTTCACATCATCCAGATCATCACTGACGCTGATTAGCGGTACGTGATGAGACTTCAGACACATCTGATGAGACGGTCTAGTGACGGAGGTGTGCGTTCTGCATTTTGGTAAAAAACTGAGGCTGTTGTCTTCTTAAGAGGTAGCCAGAGAACTCAAACGGTTTAATTTCAATAATCGAGTCATGGCAGCTCGGGAAGATTGGGTTGAAATAACAGCAGCTGGATCGCTCTGAACTGCTCTGATCTCGTTTCCTCAGAGTGTCTTTCACTTAAGAGGAATTTCACATGCCAACTGCACCTAGAGTTGAAAGTGAATTCCTTCCATTTCATTTAAGGAGAATCTTAAAAATCAATCCAGGGTGACTGAATGAAGTGATGTGGACATTTCTCCATGTTTGTAGGAGCACAGAGAGTGAAGTGATTAAGATCTCATAGACATCAGTGCGTTACTGAATGATTTATTCTGAACTGAACACATAGGGTTAAAGCGTTACATCAGCATTAGCCCTGAAGAGTTGGATGATATTTGTCTTTGTGTTCTTTATTCTGTTGGCAGATGGTTCCTCTGGGTTTATGGTGAGATGTTGAAGGTTGCTGCTTTAAGTAAAACTGAACCTCATTTTGCAGACAGTCACTGAGCTCGTGTTGAGCAAAACTCTTGTGATTTGAGCATTAAAGGGGTTATAAATGCATTTGAAGATCTTTACATTGTTTCGAGAGGTTAGCTTATGAACTAAGCAAAGTTATTTGCATCAAACAACTTTAAATATTTGTAAAAATTATCATTTTGCATCCTCATTTTCACTCCCTGCAAACGCCACATTTCAGGTGGAATCTCCCCTTTCAAAAGCTGAAGTTAAAATCCGCTGCTGTAATTGGTGAACTTCATCACTGTTTTCCCTCACAGCATGTGTGATGTGTGTTTGATGTTCGAGAAAGAGCCGCATGTATTTGAGCCTGAGGCAGAAGAGAATGACTATCTGAAAATATTATCTTTTAGTTCTAAAACTATTATTATAACTTTAGGCCTGCTATAATTAATTGATATTTAGAAAAAAATGGCAGCATGTTGATATTAAGAAAGAAGTCTGATAACATTCTTGTTCATTTGCTTAGGCACATCGTTAAAATAAACTGCATGCACTTCTAATTGGATATGCAGTTTTTGGAGGTTTGTCTGTATATATAGGGACAGAACAACATTGGGTGGTTTTTACTCAGCAGCAGCATCACTCTTGTTAAGAGTTTTATACACATGTGAAGGGACGTCTAGAGGAAAATCATCCTCACAAACTCATATTTTAACCTGGAGAGTTAGCTTTGAGGTGTGAAACTTGCAGTATGTTTTGATTATAGAGTAACCTGAAATAAATAAAGGACATTTTGATTTTCCATTTCATGACCCCTGTAAAGGATTGGTCACTGCATTAATGCACTCAACATGCAGTGCTGCAAAACACTTTGTGAATAAAAGCCTTTGACATCAGATGAGTAGATCTAAACGGAACACTGCATTCAATGCTTTTCACAATTAATTATGCTGATCATAACATAGAGTTTTTTTCTATGAATTGTGCAGCCCTAGTATAAGTACATGTAGCCTATTGATTTAGTGATGTGGTCTTCCAAAGCATTTCGTGAATGTAACCTATAATAATAAAAGAAGCAATAAACCAGAGGAGTGACCAGCAGCACAAGTACAGTGGCAGTCAGGAGAATGTGCAGAAAGAGTTAGTTTGTGTGTCTCTGCAATGCTGCGGCTGATTCAGCACTTCTCTTCAGTTCTCTGTGTGTAAATGTGAGTTCGCTTATCTGAACAGCTCCCAGTTTACCTCTCTCTCTCTCTCTCACTCACTCACTCACTCACTCACTCACTCACTCACACATACACTCACTCACTCACTCACACACACTCTCTCTCTCTCTCTCACACACTCCCCCACTCCCAGCACACACACACACACACACACACACACACACACACACACACACACACACACACACACACAAGAGAAGGAATCATTTACATTAAGAGACAGCCAAGACAACAAATCAGAAATAAGTGGTGAGCAAACAATCACAGACTCTCTTAGCTGTCTTGCACTGTAACCTGAGGGGAGGAAAGGATATATGTCTAAAGATATAGTTCTCTCTCTCTATCTCTCTCTCTCACACACACACACACACACACACACAGGCTGGGCACCGCTGCGATTGTAAAGGATGTCTATTTCTGTGGCACAATAGAAACTGTTGATCATGTCTGGGCTGTCCTGATCTCTGCCCGACTGATCTGTTTAATTTGTTCCTTCATTATGTCTCTGTGACATTGACACCACTGACCCGCCCTCTCTCTCTCTCTCATTCTTACTTTCTTCTCAAATGTACTTTATTGGCATGTCAGACATTATTACCAAAGCATGCAGCCATCAGTGCATCAGGCCACTAGTAAAATACACTCTCTTCCTTTTATAACTAATTAATCTAACTTTCTGAAGGGCAAATCAATTCAAAGTTGGGATCTAATGTTTTCCTGATGTCCTCAAAGTTTGGGATAGGTGTTTCTCTGACTCTACAGACATATAGACTCTATAGAATAAATATTTATATAAAGTTATCTATGAGTAGACACACTTGGCGGTGGTCAGTTGCGGTCAGTATTTTTCAGCATTTTTTTGACCCATGTTTAATTCTTTCTGCAGTTGTGCAGTTTACTGGGTCATCTGTGCAAGTTAGTATTTTCTTTCCTTTTTAGACAGTGTTTTGACTGTGGTCTGATGCTTTGAAAGAGAACAGATGTAAATCTGTGATCATGCAGTCGACTGTTGAGGAACCATGAAACTATTCATAAATTCACAAGTAAATAAAAATGGGTCAGCCTTGATCTGTACCTCCTCAGAGTTACTCCTCAACATTTACACTGTTTTGCTGAAATCTCTGTCCAAATAGGTAGTTATTCTCATTGTCTGTGGAGGAATCGGGTAGTGATCCTGTTTGCATGACCGTAGCCAGCTATGAGGTCCAGAACTCTGTAAGTTTTTCATGTTCAAAAATAAAATTTTCCATTTAAAACTCTCCATATGCATGTCTGCATGTATAATTCAGTTTAGACAGTTTGCTAGAATGTTTAGTGTCCATGGTGTGAAAATGATGGAGAACTACACATGTTGCTGTGAGACACTGGTGGAGTGAACGAGGCTTGAGAGAGTTGTGAAAAAGGGCGTGGACGCAGCCTCCGCTGTATTGCCAGATCCAGCTATTAGAAGCGTCTCTGGCTTTGTCTTTTCCTCTTAAAGGAGTAGTTCACTTTCAAATTAAAATTTCCTGATAATTTACTCACCCCCATGTTATCCAAGATGTTCATGTCTTTCTTTCTTCAGTCGAAAAGAAATTAAGCTTTTTGAGGAAAACATCCCAGGATTTGTGTTCATATAATGGACTTCAACAGTTACCAAACGGTTGAAGGTCCAAATTGCAGTTAAAATTGCAGTGGGAACCCCCACTCTATTCCAGATTCACTAAGGCAAATGCAAATGCAAAAAAAAAAGAGGTTATTATCCGTAAGAAATGTTATCAATGCTATCAAAAACAGTAGCATTTTAACACTAGTACAGAAATAGTAGGATAAGTAGGTTACCGAATGAAATGAAATATGCGAACACTGACCATGAAGTCTGTTATTGCATTAAGTATAGTAGTTATCTCACAAACTCATGCTAAAAACATTCATAGGAGCACTATACAAATGTATCATTTATATATATACAGTGGGGCAAAAAAGTATTTATTCAGCCACCAATTGTGCAAGTTCTCCCACTTAAAAAGATGAGAGAGGCCTGTAATTTTCATCATAGGTATACCTCAACTATGAGAGACAAAATGAGAAAAAAAAATCCAGAAAATCACATTGTAGGATTTTTAAAAAATTAATTGGTAAATTCCTCGGTAAAATAAGTATTTGGTCACCTACAAACAAGCAAGATTTCTGGCTCTCACAGACCTGTAACTTCTTCTTTAAGAGGCTCCTCTGTCCTCCACTGGTTACCTGTATTAATGGCATCTGTTTGAACTCGTTATCAGTATAAAAGACACCTGTCCACAACCTCAAACAGTCACACTCCAAACTCCACCATGGCCAAGACCAAAGAGCTGTCAAAGGACACCAGAAACAAAATTGTAGACCTGCACCAGGCTGGGAAGACTGAATCTGCAATAGGTAAGCAGCTTGGTGTGAAGAAATCAACTGTGGGAGCAATTATTAGAAAATGGAAGACATACAAGACCACTGATAATCTCCCTCGATCTGGGGCTCCACGCAAGATCTCACCCCGTGGGGTCAAAATGATCACAAGAACTGTGAGCAAAAATCCCAGAACCACACGGGGGGACCTAGTGAATGACCTGCAGAGAGCTGGGACCAAAGTAACAAAGGCTACCATCACAGGGCTCGACGCTTACTTTTCTTTTTAGGAGCACTTGTGCTCCTAACTTAAAAAATTTAGGAGCACGTTCAAAATTTTAGGAGCACCTTCTAATCAATAATCCAAAATGTTATCAAAAAGTAGCCTTCCCATTACAAAGGTGATATTTGACTCCTCTAACTTTATTAAAAGCACGTCATATTTTGTCAAATTCTTTAAAAAAAATTATATTTTATAAGCTTTTTAAAAATTGTAATTAAAACGACAGAATAAGAACAAGTAGAATAAGAAATATAAGTTACCAATCAAATGAAATCAGTATTAACAAACAGTGTGTGAAAACCTTGTGAAGACTTACAGAAAACGTTTGACCTCTGTCATTGCCAACAAAGGGTATATAACAAAGTATTGAGATGAAATTTTGTTATTGACCAAATACTTATTTTCCACCATAATTTGCAAATAAATTCTTTAAAAATCCTACAATGTGATTTTCTGGATTTTTTTCTCATTTTGTCTCTCATAGTTGAGGTATACCTATGATGAAAATTACAGGCCTCTCTCATCTTTTTAAGTGGGAGAACTTGCACAATTGGTGGCTGACTAAATACTTTTTTTCCCCACTGTATATATATAGCAATGCTTATTAATGAAAGCTATAACAGTATCAATTATTGTTGCATGAGTAATAAACAAATTATACAAATCCACCCCTAAACTACAGTAAAGTATTAACAAATTTTGATGCAATAAATATGGTTTAATTTAACAATGTCCATCCCCCCCAAAACAGACAAAACATCTTTCACAAACATCTAAATGTTTGTCTCTTTTAAAGTTTTTACTGTGTAAGTTGTATTTGTAGGTTTTATTATAGCACAATTCTTAACCCCACCCCAGTCCTCACTAATTTCCAAACCCTGGTTACGGCCATGCCCGTTTGCTGTAGTATTGTTGTCTTTTTGTTGTATTGTTGTAAGATCAGGGTTTGATTTTTGCATCCAAAACTGTCCTGCTCATCCTGTGTTCAAAGCCTTGTCACGGCCATTTGCTCTGATTCGTCTCTCTCTTCTCATCTTTCTCTCTGTTTAACTCAGGAGGAGAAAGATGACATTAGATCAGAATCATAAAGAGCTTTATTGCCAGGTATGTTCACACATACACATAGGAATTTGTTTTAGTAATAGAATCTTCCACAGAACAAACAGAATGACCGTGACAGTACAAGACACAGCTAATAAAAATAATTAAAATAGGATAAGTAAATAGGAAATAACAATATAAAAAATATATTTAAAAAAAACTCAATATACAAAGTAGACAATAGATGGTATTTGTGTGTACAGGTGTGTTATGTACAAATGCAAGGAAATGTAAAAGGTAAAGAGGTATTTATACAAATAAAGTGCTGATGGTGCAGGTGCTGGATGAGAATTTTTCCTACCTCACTAGCTGCTGCCTGTCTGTCAGGAAGCTGTTGATCCACTGACAAACGGAGGTGGGCACGGAGAGCTGAGATAGTTTGGGCAGGAGGAGGTTTGGGATGATAGTGTTGAAGGCTGAGCTGAAGTCCACAAACAGGATCTTCACATAAGTCCCTGGTCTGTCCAGATGTTGCAGGATGTAATGCAGTCCCATGTTTACCACATCATCCACAGACCTGTGTGCTCGGTAAGCAAACTGCAGGGGGTCCAGCAAGGGTCCTGTGATGTCCCTCAGGTGAGCTAGCACCAGTCTCTCAAACGACTTCATGACCACAGATGTTAAAGCCACAGGTCTGCAATCATTTAGTCCTGTAATTTTGTTTTTTTTTGGGATGGGGATTCTTTGGGGCTAGTCAGAACAGGTTTTTAGACAGGTGAAACACATTTGGGCTTGGTGCTTTCTTTCTCATCTATTTCCGGAAGACCTGACACACACCTTTTTCACAGACCTGAAGTGAAGGATGGGTGGAGGGGGGTTGCTGGTAGAAGGTCAGAATGGCTGTGGGGTGTGAGACAGGGTTTTTAAAATCTGCAATAAAACTCATTCAAATTGTTGGCAAGTTGTTGATTCTCCACAGTGCTGGGGGATGGTGTCTTATAGTTGGTGATGTCTTTCCGTCCTTTCCACACTGATGCAGGGTCACTGTCAGAAAACTGGTTTCTCAGCTTTTCGGGGTAGTTCCTCTTAGCCACTCTGATCTCCTTTGTCAGTGTGTTTTTGGCCTGTTTATACAAGACTCTGTTCCCACTCCTGTAGGCATCTTTTTGGCCTGATGGAACTGTCTGAGTTTTTCAGTGAACCATGGTTTGTCGTTGTTGTAAGTTCAATAAGTCCTGCTAGGAATGCACATATCCTCAAAGAAACTGATGTATGATGTTACAGAATCAGTGAGCTCATCCAGATCGGTGGCTGCTGCTTCAAAAACACTCCAATCAGTGCAGTCGAAACAGGCTTGTGAATCCCGATCTGCTTCAATAGTCCATCTTTTTACAGTCCTTATTACAGGTTTAGCTGATTTCAGTTTCTGCCTGTATGTCGGTATAAGATGAACCAGACAGTGATCAGAGAGCCCCAAAGCTGCTCGTGGGACAGAGTGATATGCATCCTTTATTGTGGTGTAACAGTAATCCAGTATATTACTGTCTCTGGTAAGACATGTAAGGTGTTGTCTGTATTTTGGCATTTCACGTGTGAGATTTGCTTTATTAAAGTCCCAGAGAATGATTATAACAGAGTCCGGGTGTTGTTGCTCTGTCACTGCGATCTGATCAGCCAGCTGTTGTAGCATCGTGTTCAAGTGCACTTGCGGTAGAATGTTAACACTTACGAGAATGAATGAGGAAAACTCCCTCGGCAAGCAGAACGGCTCACAGTTGATGAAGAGCGCTTCTAGATCAGGACAGCACATCTTCTGCAACGCTGTTACATCTGTAAACCACCTTTTGATGTAAAAGCATGTTCTACCGCCACGCAATATCTTAAAGTGCTTAAACAGCACCGCTGCTTCGCCAACTACAATGTTCAGCTAAACGTCCGAGTAATCAACAACCGGTAGAAGATTGTGTGGTGTGTTCTGTTGAATGTTTAGCAGCTCATCCCTGGTAAAACTTATTGTGTATGAAAAACAACAGTCGAGAAAAAATGAACAAAAACATTAAAACAACTGGAGAGCTCCTCACAGAGGCAGCCATATTCTAGAAACATCTAAAGACAAGCGACCCCAGCACATACCATTATAAAGCTCACGCCGGCAGAGATCAGACAGCCTCAGGACTCACACTCACTCTCAACCACTCAGCCCACACAAATCATCAACACAGAGAAACACAAGTACATCACCCACTGGACAAACACCATCAAAAACCGGCACACATTAGAATGTTATTCGGCACTAAATCGAGAGTACACTGGAAAACACTGACGATGTACAGACTCAGCGAGCACAGTCTGTCTGTAGAGACGGGCCGGCGCAGACAAACCTGGCTCTCCCGTGAGGAGAGACTCTGCTCCCACTGCAGTCTGGGAGAGATAGAGACAGAGCTGCACTTCCTCACAGAATGCCCCAAATACCTAACCATCAGAGACCACTATTACCCCAAAATAAACAAAATATTTCTCCAATTTAACATTTGTAGCCAAACCGAAAAACTTTGTTTCATTCTCGGTGAAAAAGACAAATGTGCAAATATTGCTGCAAACTTCATAGCATTGTGCCATGACCTCAGGAACAAGCACAATCCAGAAACACACAGACACACTCTCACAGGCCAGAACTGAAATACTGTTACTCATGTACATAATGTTCCAATTCTCAGTTCAGTAGTTGCTACAGGAAAATCGTTATTATTATTATTATTTTAATTTTTTCTTCCTATATGTATCTGTGTGTATATGTATGACATTTCCATATTAGTTGTATATTATATATTAGTTATAATAAATAAATAAATGTTCAGATGTTCTAATGTAAATATTCAGATGTTAAACCATTTTCTTTGTTGTCTTAATGCTTTGGCAATGCAAAATATGTTTTTGTCTTGCCAATAAAGCTATTTGAGAGAGAGAGAGAGTGCGTAAGTGTGTCATTCTAGTCTTTGTTCGTGTTGCAGCTCTGAACTTTCCTTTGCTCAGCATGTTTTTCTTTTCTTCTCTCATTCATTCCTGTTTCCTCCATTTCATCTCTGCTGCTGTAATTCATTTCTCTCTCATACTCTTGTTTTGGCAGCTGATTCTCAGTGTTTCTCTTTTTCCTTGATGAGGCACTACACACACTTTAACTGTACCTGAAGAGACAGACAGACAGACGGAGAGGGAGACAGATGAGTCTGTAGCTCTTTTAGGTTCTAGCTGAAGAAATAAATGTGACACTCTCTCAGTCTTGTTAAATTATATTAATGAATGTTTCTCTTCATGTACTGAAAGAGAAACGGCACCAATCTGTGTGACACACTGCACCTACACACCACTAGAGTTTGTGTGTGTGTGTGTGTGTCTGTGTGCAAACCTGTATGAAAATCAAGGACATTTGTTTGCATGTCTGTGCTGCAGCTGCCGCCGTCTTTGTGTTGTGAGAGTCTCGGAGACCAAACAGTCTATCTCTCACTTCATCAGATCAGGTGCTTTTATGCAAAGGTCCGGCTGCTCCATCAAACTGTTGGATGCTGGATTATTGGTCTACTGTTATTTCCTCAACAATCTGCTGTTCTAGACTTTGGCCACTTTGTTCTGGTTTCCTGCTGTTTCAGTGTGTGTGTGTTTTGAGTGAAAGCGAGAAAATGCTGTATTTAAAAAATGTGAGTTTTTAAAGGTTCCAGTTCAATTCAATTCAATCCAATTCAAATTAATTTGTATAGCGCTTTTCACAATACACATTGTTTCAAAGCAGCTTTACAGAAAATGCATGTGTCTACTAGGCTTGCTGTGATAGACGGTGTTTTCGATTATTCGGTTAAGCCGCAACACCTGTTACGTCATTTGCCTACTGCGGCACCGCCCCCCACCTTCGTTTTGATTTTTTTTAATGGTAACAAAAATCATTTAGCCTAGTTCAGTTAGAGGACAGACGGCTCAATGCAGCGTGCCGAACCGTGTGCGAACGACAGTGCACCACGGAGCAGGAGTCAGATTTTATTCATCACGTGAGGAGAGTGAGTCGAGCTGACTGACATGAGTGAGCTGAGAAAGACAAGACGATGGCAGAAGATTGTTTAGAAAGGAAATGCAAAGGCGCCTGTTTGCAATATTTTAGATTTTGACAACCCTATTGACTGGAAGTTTTTTTTTTTAAACATTCGTTTCTTATTTATTTGGTTCCACAGTGTTTGCTGATTACTTTATTTAAACTTTGTGTATTTTATTTATTTTATATTATATTTATTTACATCAAGGTGTATATGCCTTGCCTCCAAGCTTTCTTATTCGTTTTGCTAATAAACGTTCTATGTTTCTTATTTATTTGGTTCCACGATATTTGCTGATTTTCAGTTTTATATACCTATTTAAACTTTGTGTAGCCTAAGTGATTTGTTATTTTATTAGGCATATATGGTGTGTTTTTATTCGTTTTGTTAACAAAAGTTCTGCGTTCGATGTTGTTGTTGCTTGAATTGAATCAACGCCGAATTGCCGCTAATTTTGAAAGTGAAAATAAAACGCGCACAGCGCTTTTTCAAGCTATTTGAAAGCCAAGAAATCCGAGGAAAAGAGGGAAAACTCAAACGAACAATTGCTTGACGCCGAATTGTGGCAATTCAATTGCTGCTAATTTGAAAGTGAAAGTAAAATGTGCACGGCACTTTTACAAGCCATTTGAAAGCGAAGAGGGGGAAAAGGGGGAAACTCAAACAAACTAACACCCACCCCAACGGTGATACCGGTATTACCGGTGTTGTCACACGTCGATTGACCGGTGGGAAAATTTCCTCACCGTCACAACCCTAGTGTCTACACTACAATTTAGAGTGATCTGTTATCAGAAGTGAATGTGTCCAATTTATGTTCATTTCACAAATTAACAGTTTGAGGTAATCATACAGTTAGTGCCAGTGCTTCAGTTGGTCATGCAGCTGATTTTCAGCACCATAGACAGTTTCAGCACCACGGACAGCTCTAATGTGTGTTTAGAGTCTTTGACAGCCATTTGCTCTCATCTGTGTCTCTGTTCAAATCAAATGTGCTTTATTGGCCTGACTAAGCAAATAGTAAGTTGTACATTTTATGTAATTACAAAAATTAAACTTGTAATTCAATTAAAATTCAATTAAAAAAATTGAACAGAGGAGTTCAAATAATAAAATAAAAGATAAACGATCACATCTACGAGTGCTGTTTGTGTGTTTATTCATGATCGCATGATTCTTTGGTCAGCGTTCCTTTTTGTGGCCAAGTACCACTGTTTTTCCTTCTAGTAAAGACACTGAAATTGCGTATAATTCTACTTTATGGCTTTCTGTGTAATTTGGACAGGTGGTATCAGTGTTAATTTTTACAGGCATTTTTGATTTAGTCTTAGTCTTTATCTTGAGACGAAAATGCTTAATAATCGTAGTCACATTTTAGTCATTTGAGTCTTTCATAGTTTTAGTCTAGTTTTAGTCGACGAAAAGTCAATGCATTTTTGTCAACTTTTAGTCACTACTCTTAGTCGTTACTTTTAGTCAAACTGCAGTTACCAACATTTACTTTGGTAGCTATTTTATATGTAGTCTTCAAACAAAAATAGTCATTAATTCTTCTCTCTTTAGACCAAATCAATTAAGCTTGTGAGAAATTTGAATCAAGGATTGAATTTGGAAAAACTTGAATAAACTATTACAACTTTAATTTTTGGGTGAACTATCCCTTTAACAGTTGTGAAAATGGAGCAACTTATAAAAATTATAGTTGTTCATAAACAATATATATAATTTATAATTTGTGAAAAAGAAGCAGAATAAGACAATAAGACCAATACAAAAGAGATACACATTTTTCAGATACAGTAGGTTTACTTAACTTATTTATTTAACATCTTTTGTTGGTTAACCCACAGATAGATACTTAAATAGGATTACGGTCCCTTTAAAATGGAAGGCGCGCATGTAATACTGACACACGTTCAGTTTTCTTCCACCGGTTTACGTTCACTTAATCCGTAACCGACTGTATTTAGGTGAGATACTCTACACGATAGACATCTGGACTGCTGTGTGTGTATGTGAGCTGAGAACTGAAGAAGTGGAGCGTGCGCGAGAGAGAGCACTTCTACCAGCCTGATTCCGCCTTCACTGACTTTAAGTTAATCAACAACGAATTGTGACTCCCAGGAAAAACGGGACGTCTGGTCACCTTATCCCTACCCCTTCGGGTGCTGAGGCCATTGTTTCAGATCGCTAGTGCGCGTTTTGGTAGCCTATCCTTCCACTGCGGCTGCCATACTGAGACTAGATATGCAAACGCCCCTCATCCGATTGCAATCCAATGACTGGGAAGACAGTAGCCTATAGGATGTATTTTGAATGTCCGGTAGTCCTCAAATAACATTATAGTCCCGTCTCGTCTTGTTAACGAAGACGCGGCATAAATTTCGTCATACTTTTTATGATCAGATATTAGTTTAGCTCGTCAACGTCTCATCTTAGTCACAGAAAAAATGTTCGTTAACGAATATGCTTCGTCGTCTACGTTTGACGAAATTAACACTGGGTGGTATATGTGTATTTATACACAGGTCCTGTTTTTAGTCATAGTTACAATATGTTTTTTGAAGCATTGAGCATTGTAGCCAATCACAGAATGGCGTGTGAACGCAATGGCCAATCAGAGGAGTTAAAGTTAATCAGAGGTCTGTCAATATCGCTCAAAGCGTCGCTCTGATCTGACGTGTTCTCCAGAAGAAAGAGCATTTCTTTTGTTGATGAAACTGCAAAACCGCTTCCCAGGATTCCTCCTTAATTGTGTGGCTCTAATCTGTCTTTAATCATGAATAAGGCTGTCACAATTCCTTGATTAAATTTGAATACTCGATTTATACACATTTTAAAAAATCCTCAATTGCATTTTGCCCATGTCGATTAACCGGCAAAATACCTGACAATATATATAATTTATAATTTGTGAAAAAGAAGCAGAATAAGACAATAAGACTACAGATGAGAATCCATGGAAAACATTATTAGACTGTTTTCTAAGGCTGCACAAAATATTAAAACCATTTAAAAATCTGAATAAAGCATAGTGCTATTGTGAATTCTCAAAGACTGTGATTCAGTTATATAAATATGCACTGCGGGGTTAGGCTATGTGCATCTCAGAGTGGCTCGTTCACAGTAAATGCTGCTCCACACAAACAGTTATCATTTACATGCGTGGACCATCACAAACTCCATCTCTGCATATGCTGTGAGTCTGAGTTGCTTATAACGTTCATCTGGGAACAAGTGCACCATTCTGTCAGATTTATTTGTGAAGAAATCACACACCACCGTCTTCAGATTTATAAGGTAAATCATTTATAAACCAACATCACAGGAGAACACATCATTATCTTTCTAAATGCTAACTGTTCATTGCGACATTAAAATAAACGTTTAAACCCTCGCTCTGTGTTTGCATGTTTTGATGTTGTCCACATGTTCTTGTACAGTGGCTGTAGCATTTCTATCATAAAGAAGTGGCCAGATAATAAAGATCAAGCAGACATTTGAATGAAATGTTTAGTCAATATTAAACAAGGATTAGATTATGCTGTAAAGTGTAAAAACAATTGTCAGGCCATGCGCACCCTCTGCAGGCGTTTGATATAATACATAATGTACATAAGTTATGTTTTATTACATTATGTATTTTAACTGTTTTGTTAAAAAAACATGATTACTTGCTTTTGATATTTTATTTTGTAACAAAGTTTGTAGTTCGGGAAGAAGGAGGCAGGAACCGGCGAACATTTAAACATAATTTAATAATAAAATAAACACGCAACTGAAAATAGTGTGACAGCCCCTCACGGATGACTTCCGCACACAAACAAAACCAAAACAACATAAATCCAGGCCTGGTCCTCTCTCGTCTTGCACTCTCGTCACTCCTCCTTTTATCCTTCCGGAGCTCCTCCGTGGGACTCGAGACCGGTGAGTGGCGCAGGTGTCATGTATTGTCACTTACTCCACCGGCCTCGCTCCGTTCCCACGGCTCTCAGCCCCGCCCCTCTCGTCACATATTTGAACCAATTCAAATTGTCAATTCATCTGAATAATCGACCAATTACTCGATTACCAAAATAATCATTAGTGACAGTCCTAATCATGAATGTGGGTGTCATAAGAGATTCCAGGTATTTCAGAAAAACACTTTATATGTGTCTGGCAGATGCTTTTAACCAAAAGGATTCAAGTTATGGAAGATTGCTTATGATGTTCCGTATGTCACTTTGGATAAAAGCCTTTGCTAAACGATCAAATGAAAGCCCAAGGTGTACATTATTTTACAGTATCTGTGTTGTCTGGGATTTGAACCAATGACCTTGACTGAGCTCAAGGACTTGAGGAGTTACGAACGAAGGCATTTCTTGGCATTTTCATTTGCTGACCACAGATCACATGTTCATCAGTGAACAGATCAGCAGTTCTGACTGTCTGTCTTCGGGACAGAAGGATGATGTGCTTGCTGGAGGTTGTCATTTGATGTTCTGGTTTGTTTTTAACTCTCATCTGACAGCTTGGGATTTTAGCTCAGAATCTCATGCTGGGTTGAAAGCAGTCAGAGTCAGAGTCCTGTCTGCATGTAAAAGATGGCGGCATTGAGATGATTATTTTTCATGATACCAGTGCTGACTGATTACATGTTTGGCCAAGTGTAAACAAGAAAAAACTGTGTTATGCAGAAAGATGAGCAGTGTTGGAGTAACAGACAAACACATTTCAATAATGACATCATCATCACTGCGCGTCACTTGTATTCATGTGTTTTTTCACACTGAAGTGTGTTGAATCTGTGGCTTTCAGATTGTGAGTGTAAATTTCTCGCTGATGTGTCAGACTGACATGAGACCTGAGAGGAAAAGCAGCATATGCAGCGGCGGCACATAGTGAAGCTCCTGCTCTTCAGAGAAGAAGAAAGATGAAGACGTTTTTGGCATTTGGTGACAAGGTCATTTCTTCTCAGGAAGCCCTGATGAACAAACACACACACACACTGACAACATGCTGAGTCAAATGTCATTCTTGATTAGATGTAGCTTTGCAGTGTGTGTGTGTGTGTGTGTGAGAGAGAGAGAGAGAGTGAGGGAGGGAGCGAGTGAGTGAGTGAGAGAGTGAGTGAGTGAGAGAGTGAGTGAGTGAGAGAGTGAGTGAGTGAGAGAGTGAGTGAGTGAGAGAGTGAGTGAGTGAGAGAGTGAGTGAGTGAGAGAGTGAGTGAGTGAGAGAGTGAGTGAGTGAGAGAGTGAGTGAGTGAGAGAGTGAGTGAGTGAGAGAGTGAGTGAGTGAGAGAGTGAGTGAGTGAGAGAGTGAGTGAGTGAGAGAGTGAGTGAGTGAGAGAGTGAGTGAGTGAGAGAGTGTGTGAGTGAGAGTGTGTGTGGGTGAGTGTGTGTGTGTGTGTGTGAGAGAGTGTGTGTGTGTGTGTATTATTGTCAGTCCTGCTGTAGATCTAACATTATTTTTAAGGCTGTAAATGCTCTGCTCATGTATATTTTGGTCTCTTTAGCAATTGCCCCCCCAAATTGTTAGTCATGGAATCCCTGATGTCGGCCCGCTGTAATTGGAGTGCTTAGCCAAGCGCTAAATACCCTCAACGTGTTTTTGCAGCGTTGAGCAATGTAACCAATCACAGACATATCTGTTGATTTCTTAAACGCAATAACCAATCAGAAACGTTTTGTCAGAATTCACTCACCGCTGAAAGCGGCGCAGTTTTTAAGTGCAGTTTTGCACGCTTGTGAATCATCTCATGACTACGTGCAGACGCGATGTAAATAAGAGATTCATTGTGCAGTTTAGAGAGCTTCATTGATTATAACGGAACTTTGTAAGGGTGCTTTCACACCTGGCTCATTGTTTGGGAACCTGGCATGTTTCCCCCCTTAGCTCGGTTCGTTTGGGCATGTGTGAACACGGCAATCGCTCTCGGATCCGCACCAAGCCAATCGGTCCGAGATCGCCTGAACGAGGTGGTGTCGGCTCGATTGAAAACGAACTCTGGAGCGGCTCGGTTGTAGTGAGAAAGCAATCCGATCCAACGGACCAACGAACCAGGCTATATCACAATGCATGATGGGTAATTATGTAAGTTCTGTGAAAAGCATTAGCTTTGTTGTTTTGCTAATACCTCAAAATGAACCTGTGAATGTCTGTGGGTGAGCACGTCTTCGCCATTCAAAATCAAAGCGCACTTTTTCATTTTATAATGCCGTCTTATTGCTCTTCTTCGTAGTATGTGCATTTTAAAAATGTTTTCCCGATCAATCCTGGACTCCTGCTCAAAATGATAAATTAATATAACGACAGCCCCCCCCTCCCTCAAAACAAAAAACAAAACAATAAGCCCGCAAAGCTGTTGGCATTGCATCCTGACAGATGACAGCTGTGACAGCTCAGTGGAATCCCGGAAAATAAACCGTGGAACTTTAACCAATGAGAAAACAGTTTACTCGCGCGTGATTGTATTAACAAATTTGGTCAGTTTAGAAACATTGCCGTTTAAAAGTGAACCGCACCAAGAATAAAAAGCAACATTGTAATAATATGAATCTCTGTTTCGGAACAAAGCAATCAATCTACAGCTGTGAAAGCACCCTAAGATCGCAATGAGCGAAGATTTTAGTGATAACTTTCTAGGGTATAATCCATTCAGAATTTGTATGAAACTTTCGTTTTTCGGGCACAGCCTGCATCCTGCAAAGTTTCGGGAATGACATCCGCATATTTATGCGGGATTCA
Source organism: Sinocyclocheilus maitianheensis (assembly GCA_018148995.1). Taxonomy (NCBI): domain Eukaryota; kingdom Metazoa; phylum Chordata; class Actinopteri; order Cypriniformes; family Cyprinidae; genus Sinocyclocheilus; species Sinocyclocheilus maitianheensis. The sequence goes on from JADLZM010025903.1 coordinate 217,925, forward strand.
CTTTCGGAATAGCAGCTATTGGCAATGGACGGAACATAAAATATGTTGATTTAATTCTGGAACCGGTCCTGGCCAAACCTCCACAGACAGCGCGCGTCCCGAGCGAGATCTAATTCATGGACCAAAAGCGTGTGTAAACTTTATTGAGATCGGGACATATCAACCAGTAATTTAATTTAATTTCCGGTAACCGATGGTAGAAAGTTCAGCAATGAATGGTGTGCGATTTATGACAGAATATAGTCCCACAACTGATCGTTTATTTTTTGTCTTTGGTGTCTTTGGTAACAATGATTCAAAATAGAAACATTTCAAGTGACACGGGAAAAATACATGGAAAACTTCAGTGAACATCAGAAAAACAGCGTGCACATTTCTGGTTAAAAATGAAAGCCATCAACTGACAAACGGGAAGCATCACCATTCAAGTCAGCAGCAAGAGCCAAAGCTAGTCCACAGTTTACTAAACGGTGGCAACCTCTTTAAGTTATTATTAACTGTGTTGGATTGACTGCTTTGATGCGTTGCAATACGGTAGGGCATTGTTTTAATGCTTACATCAGAAAAAAAAAAAATGTTCTTGCCCCCCCTGACTCAAGAGTCAAATGTCGCCCATGCACATAAACACAGCGTCTCATTGGGCTGGGGTGTATTCCAGAGAGCAGGCTATGTGACATACTTGGGTATGTTTAAGGCTAAATAAGCAGATGAACAGCATTCAGTTCCAAAAACAGAGGTAACTTTCGGGGTATATAAGTAGCCATAGCAACTTACTGTGCCAGGGTTAATTTACTTCAGAACTATCAGCGCATAGACGATCTATTGACAAGACTCCAGTGTCCGTGACAGTTTGTGCACATTAATATATATTATTACAATATAGTTATATAATATACAATACTAATATATAATAGTAGGGTTAGATCCCCTGTGAAGACCTCGTCGACCATCGGCACAAGACCACGGGAACCAGACAAGTCCTCTGCTCAATCTGACCTGTGTTGCAGCCTGGAATTAAACCACATCATGCTGGTTTGGTCTGGCCAGAGGAGAACTGGCCCCCGACTGAGCCAGGTTTCTCCATTTCTGTCAGCGATGGCGTTTTGGTTTCTTTGTCTTGCTTAGCTGGGGATGCTTGACTGATTGCACAGACACTATTGAAGAGAGCTGAACTGGATGATGACATCACTGAATCATCAATGAACTGACTTTCGCCCTGCGTCCCAAAGTTCATACTATCCATCCTAAATAGTATTTGAGATTAAAGTGTGTCCCAAAGCATAGTGTTGAAGAGAGTATGCCAAAAGTCCCTGGATGGTCTGCTATTTCAGGTATATTTTTGAAGTGTGGATCCGTGCACACTCTGATGGCTAATATTACCCACAATCCATTGTGCTTTGATGAATGATTCGGTTCAGAACTACAAACACGAATAAAAAGTTAACAAACTACAAACATGGCGGATGTGCGCGACCGATGGTTAAGTAGAGAGGTTTAGATAAAGGGGTTTGAGTTACTAATAATCAACATTTCACCTGGTAAAATTTTTTATTTAATGTTATCTGTGTTAGGATTTTTCATCTACAACGACAATGTGAACTTTTATAAACATCCATTTGGTCGTTAACTTTTAAAGGCATAATTATGCAGAAAATATGAGTAGAGTTCTGCGCATGAAGACCCACGGCTGGCGGATCAATGTGCAACTTCTTTTCTCTCCAATACAGTAGGAAGTTAAATGAAATGAAATGTGGAGGATATAAACTGTGACAAGATAATTGACAGGCCAGTTTACAGTGACAGGGTGTGTGCAATTATGAGACGGAATGGTCCATTAAAGACGCAGTTGTATGACGTTATAGTATGTCACAAAGCTTGCCTACTCGTCTACTACACGCTCAAAAGTGTGCACTTTTTCTTCACCAAAATGGAGAACTGGTCCCCCGACTGAGCCTGGTTTCTCCCAAGGTTTTTTCTCCATTCTGTCACAGATGGAGTTTTGGTTCCTCTGGCTTGCTTAGTTGGGGACACTTCATTTCCAGCGATATCGTGGACTTGATTGCACAGAGACTATTTAAACTGAACTGAGCTGGATGATCACATCACTGAAATGATGAACTGCCTTTAACTGAAAACTGAGTGTTTACGATTGTCCTTTTGCTTTGACACACTATATTCCTAATTAATGCTGTTCAGTTGCTTTGACGCAATCTGTATTGTTAGAAGCGCTATATAAATAAAGGTGACTTGACTTGACCAAAAGAGTACATACTGTACTTTAAGGTCATAGTATAAGTAGGCACATTGGGATGCAGCATAACAGAAACAATGACTCTGTTATTGTCCTCTTGCATTATTGACACACTATTTTTCTGTTTGACTCAGTAAAGCTGCTTTGACACAATCAGTATTGTATGAAGCGCTATACAAATAAAGGTGACTTACCTTACTAGTAATGTGTTTGTATGTATAGGAGAGTTGCATGATATGTTAATTATAAAGCACTATTAGTAATATATATATGGTAGTATTATATTATTCTAATATGGTTTTTTTATTGTCATATATAATAGTTATCGATATATATATTATTTATAAAACACTGTTAAAACAAGGTAATGTTTATTTTATTCTAATATATTTGATTTTATTGTCATCTCACACATCATGGATTTGCATTTTCTATAATGCATTTCTAGAATAAAAATACATGTGATATGTATTATTATATAATTGGCATCAAACATACAATGCATTTATTATTCTCAGTGATTAAAGATTAAATAAATAAAAAAATGATTGCACGACCACCAATTAGGTGGTGATATGCATTAGGTATGTAAATGGCCACTGAATAAAAGAAGAAGAAGCAGTATAAGTGACTATTTGGTTACACTTTACTTGAAGGGGTGTGGATAAGACTGACATGACACCTTCATAATCATGACATGACACATGTCATGAATATGAAGGGTTTTTATGCATGTTTATGACAACTGTCATTAAGTGTCATTCGCTCAGTTATGTCATTTTTAATGCAAATATGACATTATTTGACCTAACCCTACCCCTACCCTTACCCCTAACCATAGCCCATAACAAAGACATCTCAAACAATGTCATCTTTGCATTAAAATTACATAACTGAGCGAATGACACTTAATGACAGTTGTCATAAACATGCATAAAAACCCTTCATATTCATGACATGTGTCATGTCATGATTATGAAGGTGTCATGTCAGTCTTATCCACACCCCTTCAAGTAAAGTGTAACCAAATAGTCACTTATACTGCTTCTTCTTCTTTTATTCAGTGGCCATTTACAATTTTATTTATATGCTTCCAAGTAAAATAAGTAAAAATAATATATTTGGCTTACACTGTAAGTGACATGAACAAAACAGAATAAAATCATTAATTGCAATTATTTGTATAACAGTTAATTCTCAGCACAATATTCATGATCGTGACAGAATAACAGCAGGCGTCCAGCTCATCTGTCTTCTAATCGCCGGCTGTGTAAAGTCATCGTGTGTGTGTGCGACTGCTGCTGCTGCTGTTACTGAAGATGATCCTGAAGGCTTTTCTCTGAGCTTAATGATGTTTCTTCAGCATCTCATTATGCTAATCAGTCGCTGGTTCATGAGGGTCTATGGCGTGTTCCAGTGGCCCGTCGTGGCGGTCACTGCCTGCGTTTCTTCTGTCAGATGTTTTGTTTGCTGAAGCTCTGAGCAGGTGCTGGATTCACTCTCACACTCCATTAGTGATGGGCATTTGACTAAAGTCATGATGCACTTGTGCTTTTCAGCCTTTCGCTCCTCTTTATGTAGATCTGCATGACTCTCAGTGTTTGTCAGTTGTCAGTTGGGTAACTTCAGCACAGGATAAGGTGAAGTGTGGCTTGGCTTCTCCACATGTAACAGATCTGCTTTCGTCTGAAGCAGGATTCAGTCGTGACGCGTGACCCTGTAGGAGGAGGTTAACTCAATACTCAGACTCTTGGCTCGCTGACTGTCTTTACCCAGCGTCTCGCTTCTCGTTCGTCTCCACCGCCAAGATTACTGCTTGTTCTTTTTTTTTTATTAATATCTATGACTTAATCTCCAGTGTACACTTATAAGTATTAGCAGGAGTAATTATAATAATTATTTTTTGTACATGGATAGATTTAAAGGCATGCTAGTTCAATAAGTCTTTTCAGCCTTTCTCTGTGACCTCTTTTGCGTGTTAATTTCCTGCCATTGCCTTCTTGGCTCTGCTGATGTATTACCCACAGTTCATTGCTCTCTGAGCCTCTGGTGTCATTTTAATGAGCAAAAAAACTCATTTAGCAGAATTGACCAGCAGATATCATGAGAAATTAGCTTTACTCACTGACTGACTTTCTGTGTGTGTGTGTGTGAGTGTGTGTGTGTGTGTGTGTGTGTGTGAGTGTGTGTGTGTGTGTGTGTGTGTGTGTATGGCCAGCAAATAAACTACACATCTGAATCGATATTCCATTTCAATATGTAAATAGCTGTGGATGTGTAATTTCAGGGCTGGTAATCAACAGTCTGTTCTGGCCGATACTGATGCTAATGCCTTTTTCTTTTGTCTGGCAGGGGATTCACTGACCTTTGGCTTGAGACTTGTATTTTGTTGTTGTCCTCAGGTCACATGATGAGTTCATGGCATCTTCCATGTGATCAGATGGATGGTAAAGAAGATGCCTGTGACCCAAACAGTCTTGTGCGGCTTCTGCTGCTTTTGTCTCTCTTCACTTTGAACAACGTTGTATAACATTACTGTTTGAGATTCGATCCTTTGAGTGATTTATCACTGACTCGAGATATCACAGCTGAGCAGATTGTCTGTAAAACAAAGAAGCAGTCACAACAAGCAGTGAATTTAACGCTTCACCCAGTTAATGTTGCTAACAGCTTAATGTCTGTTAGTGACTGGGATAGTTTACGGTTGGTGACGATCAACCAGATCTGCTGTTCTCATACGACTCATGTGAGTAAGTGCATGTGTCTGGAGCTGGATGTGTGTATAGTAGTTCAAGTTAATCATGTGTGGTGATAGTGAGGAGGATTATGAAGTGTTGTGTTTGATCAGGACTGCGGTGTTAAATGTGAGATTCTTGGGAACGTTCATCATGTGAGTAAATGGTGGGAACCTTTGGCTCCTCAAGGTGTTTTTCTGCCAGGAAGCTTTTCGCAGATGGACTGAAACTAATTAAAATACAATAACGTCCAGTTTAATGTTGTTATATTTTTGCAGGAGTCGGAGCTATTTTTCACTTCTGCTCCTCTTTCTGTGATGGAGCGGAGTTTAATGGCTCATTGATCAGTTTCTCTCCTTATATTAGTTCTCTATGAATTTGGTTTTCCACTTACACAAGAAATGGCCAGCAGTGTAACGGAAATAAATTAAATACGGTCTAAGAAAGGTGGTTTTGTGTGCGTGTTTGTTGGAGTGTGTGTGAGCACTGGTTTGGGTGGTTTATGAGGACACAAATGTGTAGAATGACATGAGTATTACAACGTAAACATGGTTTATGAAGTTTACACTTCCTGTGTCCCCATAAACCAGATGGCTTAAAAAACATACTAAACTGTGTGTTATTTGAAATTCAAAAAATTCCTGTAGTTTTGTGTGAGGGATAGGTTTAGGGATAGAAAATACAGTTTGGATAGTAGAAAAACCATTACGCCTATGGAGAGTCCCCGTAAACCACATATGCAAGAGTGTGTGTGTGTGTGTGTGTGTATTGGGGGTCGCGGTTTAAATGAAAGCGTGGGGGGTGTGAATGAGCATGTGCTTTTAGTAAAGAGACTT
>JADLZM010025903.1:235012-247894 GCA_018148995.1 Sinocyclocheilus maitianheensis
GTCTCCGCTGTCTTTCAGGGCTGTAGAGGTCATCTCTCTAGGTGCTGATCCACCATCTGGGCTGGATACGTACTGGATCCGGGTGACTGCAGTGACCATCTGATCTGGATACAAGCAAGATTTTAAAATCTATAGGATGTTTAATAGGGAGCCAGTGCAGTGTTGACAAAACCGGGCTAATATGGTCATACTTCCTGGTTCTAGTAAGAACTCTAGCTGCTGAGTGTGTGTGTGTGTGTGTGTGTGTGTGTGTGTGTGTGTGTGGGAGAGAGAGAGTGTGTGTGTGTGTGTGTGAGAGAGAGAGTGTGTCTGTGTGTGTGTGTGTGTTAGTGTGTGTGTGTGTGTGTGTTAGTGTGTGTGTGTGTGTGTGTGTGTGTGTGTGCGCACGTGAGAGAGAGAGTGTGGGTGCACACACACACACACACAGACACATATGTGGAGATCCGTTTCTGATTAACAGGTTTGACTCATTTCAATAATTTCATCTGTTTATCAGATTTATATTCATCAGATTTATTTATTTGTTTGTTTGTATAGTGAGGTGAACAAATACTACCACTCATTTTTACTCAGTTCTGCTAAAGTCGAAGGCTTTACTAACTATGGTTATTTACATTATGGGATGTTTGCCGAGCAGGATTCACTTGTCTGAAAGGAAGGTGCTCTTAAAAGTGCGTTAATTATATGTGAAAGCATGAAGGCTCATTAATATTTATTAAGTTATAGGACTGTACTCACCTGATAGGTCACCTAGCAGTGTCTGAATGACCTGATTAATATTCAGTTTATTTTACAGTGTGATGTGAACACCAGATGCTCTCTTGCATTCAGATGTGTAGAGATGTTCACAACAGAAAGGAACTGAAGAAAAGTTCACACACACATTGAATGCAAGAGCGCGTCCCGTACATCAGACACAAACAGATTTGATCTCGTCACCTTCACAAACACTCACAGACTGCAGAGGAGACGGTGTCTGCTTTGATTGACAGCTGTGGAGGGCGGGATCAGTAACCTCCTGTGAGTGATGTCAGAGTGATTGACAGCTTCATGCCGGCGGGGGCAGACAGAAGCGTCTCTTGTTTTTGTGGACAGGACGTCCTGTGGACCATGAGAACAGATTACAGAAAACAGATTCTGTTAGTTGTCATGGATCTGCACCTTCTTACCTTCTGAATGAGTTCACCCCTACGTCTCTGCTCGCACTCTGAGATCGAGTTCTGGGAATTTGCTAGCAGTACCTAAGTTCAGATTATATGGTGTGGGTGGCAGAGCAAAGAGTTTCTCAGTCATGCTGGCTTTCCAGAAATCATTTTAAGTGAGCCAAATTTGCATAGAAAGGAAGCGTGCGCTAAAATGATTGATAGCCACTTGATTTAAGTTTCTCAGATTGCAGCAGGTGTGAATCAGATGCAGAAATGCTGATCAAGTGGCAGATTTGATTCCTTTGCTTATGTAAAGCACATTTAAACCAGTGGATGTTTTGTGCTTTTGTTCTGGATCTTTCAATGAAGTATTTGGCATTTATTGTCCTTCAGAGCCACACATGCTGTTATTCTCTAGCAGTCAGACTCTCTCAGTGCTTTCAGCCCAGCAGGACACGCGTCTTCCCATCAAACTCTGATTTTAATACGGGCAGAAGCGCACTGAAATTATAAACGATTCTCTCTGAATTAATGACAGTTAATCACGTCTGTTCTCTGGCTTTTGTGTGTTCAGGTGTTATTCGCCACATGACACTTTTATTCCCAACACAAAACCAAAATGGAGAGAAAATACCTCAATTACGGCCACGGGAGGCTGCAGTATCGCTGAAGGAGAAAAGGAGCTTTAATAACAGACTCTTAGCAGCAGATTACACCAAAAACAGAGCCTGCGCAGAAAATGGAGTCCGAGAGGCAGCCATTTCACACACAGAGAGTGTGTGTGTGTCTGTTTGTCTGTGTGTGTGTGTGTGTCTGTTTGTCTGTGTGTGTGTGTGTGTCTGTTTGTCTGTGTGTGTGTGTGTGTCTGTTTGTCTGTGTGTGTGTGTGTGTCTGTTTGTCTGTGTGTGTGTGTGTGTCTGTTTGTCTGTGTGTGTGTGTGTGTCTGTTTGTCTGTGTGTGTGTGTGTGTCTGTTTGTCTGTGTGTGTGTGTGTGTCTGTTTGTCTGTGTGTGTGTGTGTGTCTGTTTGTCTGTGTGTGTGTGTGTGTCTGTTTGTCTGTGTGTGTGTGTGTGTCTGTTTGTCTGTGTGTGTGTGTGTGTCTGTTTGTCTGTGTGTGTGTGTGTGTCTGTTTGTCTGTGTGTGTGTGTGTGTCTGTTTGTCTGTGTGTGTGTGTGTGTCTGTTTGTCTGTGTGTGTGTGTGTGTCTGTTTGTCTGTGTGTGTGTGTGTGTCTGTTTGTCTGTGTGTGTGTGTGTGTCTGTTTGTCTGTGTGTGTGTGTGTGTCTGTTTGTCTGTGTGTGTGTGTGTGTCTGTTTGTCTGTGTGTGTGTGTGTGTCTGTTTGTCTGTGTGTGTGTGTGTGTCTGTTTGTCTGTGTGTGTGTGTGTGTCTGTTTGTCTGTGTGTGTGTGTGTGTCTGTTTGTCTGTGTGTGTGTGTGTGTCTGTTTGTCTGTGTGTGTGTGTGTGTCTGTTTGTCTGTGTGTGTGTGTGTGTCTGTTTGTCTGTGTGTGTGTGTGTGTCTGTTTGTCTGTGTGTGTGTGTGTGTCTGTTTGTCTGTGTGTGTGTGTGTGTCTGTTTGTCTGTGTGTGTGTGTGTGTCTGTTTGTCTGTGTGTGTGTGTGTGTCTGTTTGTCTGTGTGTGTGTGTGTGTCTGTTTGTCTGTGTGTGTGTGTGTGTCTGTTTGTCTGTGTGTGTGTGTGTGTCTGTTTGTCTGTGTGTGTGTGTGTGTCTGTTTGTCTGTGTGTGTGTGTGTGTCTGTTTGTCTGTGTGTGTGTGTGTGTCTGTTTGTCTGTGTGTGTGTGTGTGTCTGTTTGTCTGTGTGTGTGTGTGTGTCTGTTTGTCTGTGTGTGTGTGTGTGTCTGTTTGTCTGTGTGTGTGTGTGTGTCTGTTTGTCTGTGTGTGTGTGTGTGTCTGTTTGTCTGTGTGTGTGTGTGTGTCTGTTTGTCTGTGTGTGTGTGTGTGTCTGTTTGTCTGTGTGTGTGTGTGTGTCTGTTTGTCTGTGTGTGTGTGTGTGTGTGTGTGTTCTGAAGGTCTGTCAGGTTGAAGGGTTAGTTGAGTGTGAATATGTTTAGGGGTTTTGTGTGGATGAGTAGTGGTTGTGTGAATTAAATCATGATTGGTATTATTATTGTGAATGTGTCTGACTAAACTGGACGTGCTTCACAAACCCGTGACGTGAGAGACAGACAGGCAGAGAGTGAGACGGCTCGTTCTGTAACTCGCTCTTGCTGCTGATTCAGCCGTTTTGGGTGTTTCATTCAATAATCTGATTTCAGCATCAAATACAGTGGAGTCCAGCAGTTCTCCTTGTGTTTGTTCAATAAGAGTCTCGCTGCAATCTCTTAACCAAGACGTTTTAATTATTTATACGATTCATCGGCCTCTCTGGCATTGATTGATTGACGCAGAGGCCTCGCTGTTTCAAAGCAAAGGAAAAGAGCGTCCGCTTTCTGTCTGTCTGCTGTAATGATTTCCATTAAACGCCGCCGTTTGAGACGCAGGGCATTTACAGAGAGATCCGTCTGCTGGAACACATTCATATTTCAACAGGAGATGCTGATGAGCATGAGAGGCCCCGCCCACTCATTAATATGCATACATTAGTTGTGCAGATGATTTGCAGTAGTTTGCATGTATTTGAAGATGACTGAGGGCTGAATTGTTAGCGGGCTGAATTATTCATGATGAATGTGATTAGCCAGAGGCAGAAGGAAGATCCCGGTTTTTCAGAGAAGAGATCATATCTGGCACACATGCTGTGTGTGAAGGTTGACCTTTGCCCTCTGAGGTCAGTCACCTGAGCCGAGCCGCCCGCGACAGGAGCTAATGAAAAGAGAGAGAGTGACTTCAGGTCTCATGGTTTGTGTCTTCAGTCTTCAGTTTATTGATGGAACGGAGCCATTTCTGCTGCGAAAAGAGCATTCGACACATCAGTGACATTAAACATGACTCCTAAACAGCAGTGTTTAGTGTGTGTTCATCTGGCAGTGAGAGCGCTTGCTGCTCCTGTATTAGCAGTAGTGTTGGCACCATACCAAAGTTATGACTTTGATACAATACTTGACTAAAATATCTCGATACTACTACTGAACCGATACCGCGACGAATTTAAAACAACATGAAAAGTAATTGAGTAATAGATGACCCACAAATGATAGTTATAGCTAGCTTAAAGTTCATCATTTTAACTATCAGCTAAAAAAAAGGATCCCTGAAATCTCTGTTGACCAGCGTGTGTCTGCCCTGCTTTTCGAGCGTTTACTCCCCATTTAAAATAATAAATAAATGAAAAATCACATGCCAGTGCCACCACACTACTAGTGTATGATAAATGTACAGAGAACACTCTTTTATGAAGTGAACCCACTTAAAGAGTTATTTAGTCAAATTTTGCCAGGAAAAGTTTTATAATTTTGATCACGTTAATGTAAAAAGTCTTGTGTGATATAACTTGTTTGTTTGTTTTTATTGTATTTGTTATACTTGTATTTTTTTAACGGTTTTTGCCATGAGAATAGCCTTTGAAGCTGACATGGCATTAAATAAATATATACTACACTAGTATATGATACAGCCGTGCCTTCAGGTACATATAGATCTTTGCTACATTGGTGAGTTAGCTAAAAGGGTAAAGCCAATGTAGATGATTATTATTGATCCCAATGGCCTTGGCATGGTGAAAAAGTTCACGCGTCACAACATAAATCACATAACACACAACAAATATATCAACAACATAAATTCACGATGATTCATTTTGTTTTATATTATATTTTAAATACAATAAAACAAAGACACAAATGAAATAAACAGTGTTTTCAGGTAAAGTAGGCCTATTTAACAGTAGCATTGAAGTAAGAAATACAGAAATTGAATAATCAAAATGTGAAAATAAAGGATTCTTTTTCAACGGTTTACTTTCACTTAAGTCATAAGCCAAGATGGCCATATTAACATATAATATATATATTATAATCGATATAATTCTGATATCGATATGAACAATATTTATCTGAAATATAAATCTTTTGTAACATCATAAATGCCTTTATCATCACTTTTGATCAATTTTAAGTATCCTTGCTAAATAAAAGTATTCATTTCTATAATTTCTTTCACAAAAAAATTATAAAAATTATACTGAATGGTATAGTGTATAATGTTACAAAAGCTTTTTATTTCAGATAAATGCTGATCTTTATATTCATCAAAGAATCCTGGGAAAAAATGTACTGGACTGTTTTCAATATTGATAAGCAGCAGAGCAGCATATTATACTGATTTCTGAAGATCATGTGACACTGAAGACTGGAGGAATGATGCTGGAAATACAGCTGCGCATCACAGAAATACATTACAGTTTAACAGAGATTCACATAGAACACAGCTGTTTTACATTAGAATAATATTTCAAAATGTTACTGCTTTTGCTGCATCTCTGATCAAATAAATGCAGGCTTGGTGAGCAGAAGAGACTTCTTTAAAACACATTAAAAGATCTTACTGTTCAAAAACTGAAATGAAAAATGAAAATGCCATCTAAACTTTTCTGAAGACAGTCGGTTCCTTTCAGAGATGCATCCATATAAAACACCCACGCTTATGATTGTGAAACGTGCAGTGCTCATGTTTATTCAACGAAGTCAAACGCCACAAATACATCAGTGTACGGGAAACACTGGCAATGTATATCGAAATATCGGAAATGTGTTTAAAAATCATCTCACCCTTATTGAAAAAAATTATATCGTGATACATATTGATATTGAATTATTTTCCAGCCGTATATTAACATAATTGTGTGTATTTGACCGTTGATGCACAATAAGCAGTGAAGGGATCGCATGCTGAGCCGCTTTCTGTGCGCGCACTTCGGGCGTGTGATAGTGAGCGAGTACTGCACGGAGTTGTTTTCGGGGTTTATTATGCTGAAGCACTTTATTTTCTCATTCATGCATATTTCCTGTTCACTCTAAATTGTTGATCAGTTTAAGCGTCCTGCGCTGCGCGGATATATAAAGTTTGCCCCGGCCAGTGTGCATGCAGAGAGTGGAAGAACAACGCTGCACGCATGCTAAACTCAGGAAGGGGGCTCTTATTAAAACACTGCCATTCTTAAAGTACCGGTACTAGTAAAAAGAGGAATCATCCTTTTTTTTTTAAAGCAGGGTATAGCGATACTTTGTTGTACTGGTCTGTCGTGCAACACTAATTAGCAGTGCTAAAGCTAAAGCGTCAACCGGCTCATTGTCATTCTGAGTGTCTTGTTCAGTAAGAAGTACGCACTAGCTCTGCGGCTGGAGCGTCACGCCAGAAAGCCAGCAGAGGTGTCGCTCGGTCTGGAAATCAAACAGGAAAGCGGCGCCATTAGGAGCTACGTGCTGTGTTTGATTGGCTAATCAAAACCGCCTCAAATAGGCTTTATTAACAGCAGAAGTAATCAGTGCTGATTGGATAAACATTTGACATGAGAGACCGAATGTGAGTGAGAAGAGAGGGAAAATATGAGAAAATAAAGTGGAGAGGTGCAGGCGGTGCTCTGGGGTAATGAATGCGAGCGCTGCCTCACGGCGGGACTGAGCTTCATCTGTTTAGCATGAGACGCTAGCCCAGATTTACAGCCGTGATTAGCCACATTCACTCAAGCGCATTAAACTTCCGCCCAGCGCGTTTCCTCCGAGCGCCATGTGGCAGAACTGATTATAGCGCTGGCCTGATGAGAGGACGAGCCTCCTGCGGCTCCGAGGGACGGTGTGAGCGTCAGGAATCTGCAGGAGGCTTTAGCAGCGCGAGCGAGCGATAACGCTTGTGCTTTCATACGCAGCAGAAGCAGATCTGACTGTCTGTCAGAAACATCCGGATTCTGAGCAAATCCACCAGATGAAGATGAATGAGATCTAAGAACATCATGCTTTACGAAACATTTCTTAAATACAGTAGCGGCTCCTGACCGTAAATTTAGGTGGAACAGATTCTGGGTCGTAGCGCTAATATATGAAAAACATCTTGTAAGCTTTATATTCTAATCTCTGAACACATGGGGACAACATTTTGGCAGAGATGTCCTTGCGTTATCCTGTGGGTGGCGCGCTAGTGTTGATTGACAGGCTCGAAGTAATGTTACAGGCATAAAGTGCTGTATAATAATTGCCTTAATATAGTATTTATCACCTCCAAATGTTGATTTAGAATGTTATAAGTTGTGGAGAAAGAAGATCATACGTCTGTTCTCAGAATAAACCAAACAAACACAACAGAACCATATAAAGGCTATTCATGTGAGCACATTTAAACTGAAGGATTTAACGTATAGCCTCCTTTGTTAATTTGATCCACTACTCCACATAGAAACATAAAGCTCGGTTTAAGTATCATGGATACATGCCTGCTAAAGCCATGCGCGGGATTTTAATATATGCTGCTTACTTTACGACTTAAAATAGTCTAGAAAAAATGAAAAATATTTGTTGCAGAATGCTGAACACATTGATTCAGTGTATATAGAGGTCTATGTTGTGGATGAATGTTTAGTTGGGGCTCTGCCTCACCTGCCCGTGTAGACGCAGTATTACCCGTGTTGCTGAGTTTGATTTCTGAGGGAGTTTCCAGGGCTGTGGAGAAACAGTAGCATTTCTCCAGAAACACATACAATCAGGAACCGTGTCTTTTTCTGTGTAGTCAAGCGGTTGAATTTAGATTGCAAATATTGTATTTTGAAAATGTCAAATGAAAAATACTCCCAGTATCAAAATCGTGTCTTGACTCCCATAAATATAAAAATCAATCAAATCCTCAGCAGTAAGCAGGGACGCCCATATATTGATACTCATTTAATGCTGATTTGGATATAAATACTTGTCGTTCACAAGCTGCAGGTGCAATAAAGAGACGCTTCAGCACAGGAAAATGATAGAAGGCATTTGCCAGCTTTGTTTCCGACACTGGATTGTAGGTAAATATCCAGCTGCTCCAGCACGGTCTTATGAAATATCCTGTTATTTCAGTGTGAAAAACCAATCCAGTGCATAAATGAATTTGCCAAACCCGTTTGATTAGATCAGGAGAGTGATTCATTAATGAATCTGGCATCGCTAGCTTCAGATGGAAACACACACACTTGAGAAAATAAACGTCCATTGACATTTAAGGATTTATGAGGAATATTTCAGTGACGCTTGTGGCTAGCGATGCCCTGGCCTTGTCGGTATGAAACTGAGATAAATAAGTGAGCTTGGTGTCACGTTCTCGTAGAGCAAATATTTGAGAGCAGCATCTCTCGCCAAGAACAGATGCGTGCGTGCATGAGAGAGACAGAGACAGCATCACATCACAGTGGAGTCAGCTGTCTGAACCGCGGCTTGTGTACTGCATCGTCACTGTGTCTGTTCCTCTTTCAGGCTTGAACTGATGGTAAAACTAATGACATTATTTACTGTCTTTACATTTATTTTGAAAGATGAAGCTGGTGATTATGGTAAGGGGCGTTACATTTCCGACGAGTGCTTGCGGTGTTCGGCCAATCACAATGCACTGGGTCAGCTGGCCAATCAGAGCAGACTGCGCTTGTCGGAAGGAGGGGCTTTGTAGAAAACGAAGCGTTTGAGAGAGGCGGGGCATAGAGGACCTACAATAATGTACAGTATTTGAAAAATAATGTGTTTTTTGAACATTAAAGCATGTCAACATATTCTGTTACACCAAATACACAAAGTAATGATCTTTAAAAAAAGCATCATATGACCCCTTTACGTTTAAAATAACAAAATATTATTTATGCTTTTGTAACTGCAGGTTAAATGCATTCATGTCCCTCTGTGTGGGAATTCAACCCATGCAGCTTCTGTGTTTCCTCTGCATTGCAAAGATGAATTTTGATACTGATGTAATTTGTCTGGAAACAAATAACAGCCCAAATGTCTTTTATTCTAATTGACTGATTAAATGTAAGAATTTGACTCAAAAGATGCACACTTTTAGAAAATGCTTTATAAAAGGTAAAAATGCCCATAAAGTTACCTTCCTGTCCACTGATTTTTGCCTCTCACAATATTTGAGAGCAGCATCTCTCGCCAGAGATGAACAGATGCAGGAGGTTAAATGTTTAGCTGTCCGAAAGCGCCATGTTCCTCTGCTGCTGGACGACAGATCGCCGTTAGCACAAAACACACAAAATACATTAATTAGCATGTATGTTAAGCATGTTAGGCTAAACTCACAGGCGTAATGCTGAGAAAGTGTTTCACTATTTATCTGTATTCATGTCATTCTTTTTTAATGGTTTCCTCTGTATGTAGGCGGCATGCAAATGTGTTTTCCTGTTCTCTAGGAATTATTTGTTGCATTATTGAGACACTGTTTTCCCGTTTAACACTGTGAGACTGCTTTGACACGATCTGTATTGTATAAAGCACTATAGAAATAGAGGTGCCTTGAAGTGACTGCTGTGAGGATACGAGCGCTGAAGCCCTGTGGAGCTGCACATGATTGAACCTGACCTGAGATCAGCATTTCTCCGGTGTCACACGCAGGCTGTTTATCCTACAGATCCCACAGCTGACCTCAGATCAGTGGATGTTGAGGAAACTGCAGCGATCCCACCCAAACGCACTGGAGTGAGTGCAGATAACAGCGCGTGTCAGGCCCTGCTCGCACCCTCGTCCCCGGTGTAGTGCCCTAGAGCGTCTTATCAGCGCTGTGATGAGTGCAGTGTTACGCCTCTCCTCCATTTCTCTGACAGGAAGGGATGCGTTGTGCTGGAGCTCAGGGTTTACAGCGGCGGTAGCACAGCGGGAACACAATGCATTATAGGCATCAGTTCATGATCGTGTGTCAGGATCTACTGAAGGCCTGTTGAAAGACCACAAACACTTTCATTTTTTTGTGAATGTTATTGTACTAATTATATTTAAAGAATTTATAATACTGTGGTACAACAAACAGGGTTTCCGTGGGTCTTAAATCAGAGCAGAAGTCTTACATTTTGCATGAAGTATCCTTAAATCAAGATACAAAAGATAATCAAAAAGTGATGGAAGTGGTATTTTCAAAATTTGTGTTCTCCTTAGACATTTACATGAGAGACATTATTGATGTATTGTGTTCCCTTTACCTTCCTAACACTGCAGAACTGCAGAAAGGGCAGTCTCGGAGGGAGCGAGTACACTCCAGGCATCTCCATATCCCACAATGCAACACGATTGTGACGTCACAGCAGATCACACTTCACTTACACCAACACAGCTCTAGTGCGTGATGGGTGCTAGTGTTGGAGATTAACCACATAATACTTGCAGCTACCTTAAGATGAGTTTTTGCACAGTCAGAGTTAATTGTATTGTTGTTATTTTTCATCTGGAGGGAGGAAGTTCAAATCAGAAGTGGAGCGCAGCTCTGATCATCACGTCATCGCTTTCTTTCTCTCTGTGGAGTTCATTGCTTCTCATCAGACAGGGTTATAGAAATGATCCAGGGAAGAGGAGCAGCTCATTTAACACACGTTAATATTTTGTGACAACATGCAACACATCTGGAATGCGTGTGGAGCTCTAGTGCAGCACGCCTGTCCTCAGTTTAAATGTCACAAGGATCAGAGGAAGAGAACAGGCACAACACACCTTTGCTTCCAGGCGCTGTGTGACTTCAGCTCCCAGAATGCAATCTGTCAGTGTGTGTGATGAGCAGCAGCTGATGCGGTCACACTAATGCTGCTGTCTGCGTCTCTCTCGCTCACTGCAGCCAAACCGTGTTATCTCAGCTCTAGATGTGAAGCTGAATTGAATATATAAGCGTGTCCAGGTTTATCCACATTACACACAGTATATAGAGCAATATACACTTCATAGCAAATCTCAACCGCTTGATTGCTTCTATATTATCACCCAGCTAAATGTGCCCATAAGACAGGAAGAAATTAACATCATGATTTTGTGTAAAGCTGCTTTGAAAATGTGTGAAAAGAGCTTTACAAATCAATTTGACTTGAGTAGAGTCTCTACACTCGACTGTTTAACAGTGACACATGCTATTAATGTAAAAACAGATTGAACACCAAACCTCTGACATATTGATCTGATCACTGCAGACTGAAGGTCATTGATTGACTGGTGATCGATAATGAGAAGCTCACTCTATATAGACAAAGCAACTCATTTACTCATGTGCCACGATAATGTCTTTGAAAGGCTTCCACTAGAGTGCTTTTCTCTATATGTGGTTTAATTGATTAATTAATTGGCACACGTCATTAATTCGATTGGCCGCTGGTGTGCTGAAGCTCGTTAGAGTCATGCTCATATCAGTCACACGCGTCCTGGGAAAATGGCACGTATGGTCACCCTAGGTTATACAGAATCATTTAATGCAGACGGTTTGGGTTGAATTGCCCTTTGCTGACGATCTGTGTGTGTTCGTTCTCTCTCACAGACTCGCATGGAATCCGCTTCATGGCACACTGGGGAAAATTGTGCATTTTAAAGTCAGAACAGTAGATTTCTCTGGTCCACTTTCAATCTTATTCTTGTTCAGAACCATTTCTGCCAGACTGTCTCTGTTTAAATGGATGGCAGCAGTTCACTTTGTGTTCTCATGATGTGTGAAATTAGACTTGAATGAATCAGAATCTGCTGAAGCTCATAAACCGTGTCAGACGCAGTGAGTAGTTCTTTAGCAGTGTTGCTGTGTTAGTCTGGATCGGATGAGTTTCTGTTTCAGCCCGAGGAGGAAGAGAGCTTTTGGCTGCTCACTGGAGGCGTGTGGCTCAGCTCTTTGTAAAGCTGCATATATTGTGAACGTCACTGTATAGACACTGAAGCGAACAGGCTTGAAATAAGTGCTGGGCGGTATACCGGTTCATACCGAATACCGGTGTTTATTTTTGTTATGTTTTCACTGTTGCACTGTGGTGAGGGCACAGCTGTATGTGTTACTAAGCGTGAAAGTTCATAGTATAATTTTGAAAAATACCGTGATATAAATTTTTGGTCATACCGCCCAGCACTACTTGAAGTGACGTGAAGTCAGACGGAGTTCAGCTCTAACACATGCAGCACGTGTAACATTCAGATCTCTGGGGAGTTTAGCCGGTGTAAATGAATGTCAGTTTTAACTGTGTGAATGCCACGCCAGATGCCTGTTCTAGTAGGTTTTATTTTTAATGAGGTGATATTTAAACAAAGCTAATGAAGTGACACGGTGGTGTTACAGCTGCTTCTCGTGTGTTTTACAGCGGAGTGACTATAGACAGACACACAGCCGAGAATCACAGAAGACATGACGTTAATTCATAAGCATCAATTTGCTAAACTATGCTTCTTGTTATATGATGCTGTATGACAGACACACAAAATCAGATATGTAATGACAAAAAATTATGCACATATGGCCAACACATCTGTGTCTAATTAAACTGGCGTAAAAATAAAATGGTGCAAAACTACATAAATTAAAAGAAAAACTGAATAATTCAGCAGAAATGCAGCACAACGGGGTTAAGGGTCAGATGTCAACACAACACTATGGCTTCTGTCTGGCAGATTACCGGTGAAAAAAAGTGTTTCCTGTGGAGGAGGAAGTGCACATGCACCTGGTGCCAGTCACAGAAAGACTCCATGCTATTGAAAGAACCAGAGCAGCTAACCAGAAAACACACACTCACTCACTGACACTCACTCACTCACTCACACACACACACACACACACACACTCACTCACACACTCACACACTCACTCACACACACACACACAC
>JADLZM010025903.1:249729-263221 GCA_018148995.1 Sinocyclocheilus maitianheensis
ACACACACACACACTCTCTCTCTCTCTCTCGCTCTCTCACACACACACACACTCTCTCTCTCTCTCTCTCTCTCTCTCTCTCTCTCTCTCTCTCTCTCTCTCACAACCACACACACTCTCTCTCTCTCTCTCTCTCTCTCTCTCTCTCACACACACACACACACACACTCTCTCTCGGTGGTGTGACCCACGGGGCACGTGGATATTGAATAAGTGCTTTGCGGGTTCTGAAGTGGACATTATATATTCATACGCATGAAGAGGCTCATTATAATCATCTGACAATCACTGATGCTTTAATAAATGGCTCGGCATTAAACATGGCTCTGTGTTCTGCAAGATTTATTCAGTGTGGTCGCTCAATATTAACATACCCGTTTGCAGCATTTATAATTAATTTTTACACTAAAAGAAAACTTTAGGATCTATTAGCTGAAATTCACATTGAACTGCTGTGTGCATGATCTCTGATATTTGAGGACACAATCTTTCAGAATAATATCACACCCACTTATATCTGATTGAAGAATATGATCAGCATATTGTGCCTGTCAATCAATTTGTGCACATCTGATTGGCTGAAATGACTTGGGGAAATGGGGTTTGGGGTAGAGGGGGTGTGGTTAAAGGGATGGGAGTGGTCCAATTTATCAGAGAAGATAAACCTTTATATTTTACAGTTGTTCATGTGGCAGATGCTGTTATTCACAGTGACTTACAGATGAGGAGGATCATAAGCAGTTAATGTTTGAGGAATTGTTCACCCCAAAGAAGGGCTGATCTGCTAAACTGAGAGATCCGGTGGAGGAAGACGAGTGTTTAATAATGAGCGCTTCATGCTGGCATTTAAATTCTCTCTTCAGAAATAATGGGCAGATCTTATTGAAGGCCGACGGGTCGAGCAGCAATCAGCCTTTTCAGACAGTGACTCCATTTTGTTTCAGATGAGATTAGAGCAGCGCTGTAATATAAACATCAGTGTTCAACACAGATCTTCATTAAGATACATCAGCGTAATGAGAGACGATACAGTATGTGGAACCACGCCATGCTGGTTTGGTCTGGTCAGAGGAGAACTGGCCCCCGACTGAGCCTGGTTTCTCCCAAGGTTTTTTCTCCATTCTGTCACCGATGGAGTTTTGGTTCCTTGCCGCTGTCGCCTCTGGCTTGCTTAGTTGGGAACACTTAATTTCTGGCAGTATTGACTTGATTGCACAGACACGATTTAAACTGAACTGAGCTGGATGATGACATCACTGAATCAATGATGAACTGCCTTTAACTGGAAAAATGACTCTGTTATTGTCCTCTTGCATTATTGACAAACTATTTTTCTGTTTGACTCAGTAAAGCTGCTTTGACACAATCAGTATTGTATGAAGCGCTATACAAATAAAGGTGACTTGACTAACTGAGAATGAATTTGTCACCATACAGGTCATGCCGAGCATTTGTGTGTTCTCTTGTGTGTTTTTTTCTTCTCAGAGCTTTGTGTTCTAAATCTGGTTCACACTAGCCCAACAAACGTCAGCATTTCAAACTTTCTGACGTTGACTGTGTGATTTAGCATGTAGCAGGTCATTTTCACACTGAACAGAAATGCCTGATCAGATCTGATACACCACAGGCAGTTTCTGCTGTGCAGAGGTGTGGACGACCTCACAAACCTCAAATCTCAGTGTCTGCGCAGATGTTTCTCAATGAATATCCCTCTCAAAACTCTGTCTGGTTGTATTTAGTAAGGTTGTGTATGCTGCTGTAGCTAATCAAATGTTCCCTTTTGTCTTGTAGGCCCAGAGAATGCCGGAATCTGGAGGCCAGTAGACTGTTCCTGCCATGATTCCTCATGTAGGACGAGACAATTTGGAAGAACATGGGCAAATGAATCGCAGATAAAGATTCAACCATGACCATCACCTGTGGTCCACAGGACGCAAGATAGCTGCATCACGCCTCTCCGTCTCCATTAGAAACATCAGCCTGAGGGAAACCTCAGTCCCAGGAATCACATTGCTTTGAAATCTCAATTGGAAGCCTTTCAAAGAAAACTTAAATTGGCAACCAAGCTGGGGATAAAAACAGCAATTCCCATCTATCCTTAATCACCCCCTGCCTGCACCGACCAATGGAGAGACTACAGATAGAGTCTGGATAAAGTGGAGACAGGCCAAGAAAGAGCAAGAAAACGAGTGAACAACGGACCGTCTGGCAGAAGGTACCTGTGCTGATCCGGCAGCTCTGGGAATTCAGCCCCTCTTCTCTGCGTTCGTTCCCATCTCTCAGGCAAAGTCAAAGAGAAACTCTGCACTCTGAGACTGCTCTCTCAGCCTCTGCCGAGAGCAGGTTTTTGAGCTTGTATCATCAGGGTGGGTGAAATGAAGTCACGGTGTTGGTCCCCTCTCTGGCCTCTGTGGCCGATGCTGTTAGGCAGACTCTTTCTGTCAGCCGGGGCCCTGGAGTTCGGCGGGGCCCCGGGACAGTGGGCACGTTACACCCGCTGGGAGGCCGGCTCGATCGGGGAGCTCAGCTTTAGTCTAAAGACCAACGTGAGCAAGGCGCTGGTTCTGTACCTGGACGACGGCGGGAACTGTGACTTTCTGGAGCTGCTCATCGGTGGCGGACACCTGCAGCTGCGCTTCGCCATCCACTGCGCCGAGCCAGCCGCCCTCCAGATGGAGACCCGTGTCAGCGACGACCGCTGGCACATGGTGCTGCTCACCCGTAACTACCGCGAGACCATGCTGATGGTGGACGGGGAAACCAAAGTGGCAGAGGTGCGTTCCAAGCGCAAGGAGATGGCGGTCGTCAGCGACCTGTTCGTGGGGGGCATCCCTCCGGACGTGCGTCTGTCCGCGCTCACCTCCAGCACGGTCAAATACGAGCCTCCGTTCATGGGCTTGATCTCTAATCTGAAGGTTGGCTTCATGGGCTTGATCTCCAATCTGAAGGTGGGCGAGATGCCTCCCACTCTACTCAACAGCAACGGCATTCATAACGATCTGGAGTATCTGTGCGTCAAGCAGAACCCCTGCCTCAACGGGGGATACTGCAGCGTCCAGTTCGGCGAGGTCTACTGCGACTGCTCTCACACACGCTTCCGAGGGAAATACTGCAAAGAAGGTAAGAGGCGACTGGTACTGGTTCTGCTTTTTGTGTTTACCAAGGTTTGGATGAATCCAGGGGAATTATTTTCAGATAAAGTGCCGTTTGTAGACTCACATTTAGCACTGTGTGCTTCATTCTTCTGTTTATGGTGTTTAATCTGACACATTCAGACTGTTGTAATGGTCATACTACAGAACCCTTTAACTCTTATAGACTGTAGTGCTGCTTAGATTGGACTTTCTCTGTCTCTCAGTTGCGCTTCTGGACATTTTGTGTTCGGCCCTTTAGACAGTTCAGGCTGTTCTAAGAGAGATGAATCACTGCTTCTTATATTTTATTCTTTTCTAAAGCAAGTTTCATTCAATTCTCTCCCAATCGCTCGCTGTCTTCAGTTCCAGAAAGCAATTCCGTTTCTCGAGCGAGATCCATTTTATACTTGTCTACACTCATCAGTTGCTCTGTCCTCCAGACCCACTGCTTTTACTCTCTGCTCCTGTCTTCTGTCTCTCTATCTCTCCTCCTCCTCATCTCATCAGTTCTTCGCCTATTATCTCAGCCAGTTCTTTCTTTATTTATTTTTTCTGTCTTTCTGTTGGTTACATTTCTGAATTATGGCTCCTTCACTATTTTAACTGTTTTCCACATTTAAGACCAATAGGGTCATTCTGTGTCAACTCAACCAGTGGTTCCCGACTCAAATTTTTGATTTTGTCAATATTTTCTCTGAAGAAAGATAAACATGTATAGTAATGAAAGCCAAAATATTAAATGTCATTGATGAATATTTAATGACTAATCCACTATTTTGTTGGGCGGGAAGTTTTACAGATATTTTAATGCCCTTTTAGATTTTGGGTCTTAACAAACTTTCTTTTTGGCAACTTCATTTTTAAGGCTCTATATGGTTAAACTCCAGCAATATTATGTAGTCCTGCCCTGATGAAGGTCTTTCACAGATATCTGCATATAATTCCACAGACACAGTAATAACTGAACTGACACTGTTGAGAAGTTTCCATCCTCCTTGTTCTTCTGATGCTGTTCATATTCCAGTGTGTGTGTTTTGTGATAGTTGTTCATGAGTCCCTCATTTCTTCTGAGCAGTTTCTGAGTCAGAAAAATCCTGCAGGTCTTGCACATTCTTTTGTTTGCCAGCATCTTCTGCACATTTGAACCCTTAGCAGTATGTTGAGATCCAGCTCTCACACTGAGGGCGATTGAGAAACTCAAACACAAACATTACAAAAGCTGCAAACATTCACTGATGCACAAGAATGAAACACACCTTATGAAGAACTGAAGAAGTGTTTTTTTTGTCTTGTAAATATGTAAATACAGTTGTGGTTATTTTACCAAAATAAGAGGGATCTTTAAAAAAAAAGCATGTTATTTTTTATTTAGTACTTACCTGAATAAGATATTTCACATGAAAGAAGTTTACATATAGTCCACAAGAGAAAATAATAGTTGATTTTATAAAAAAGACCCCGTTCAAAAGTTTACATGTGCTTGACTCTTAATACTGTGTTGTTACCTGAATGATTTTTATTTTTTTTTGTTTAGTAATAGTTGTTCATGAGTCCCTTGTTTGTCCTGAACAGTTAAACTGCTGCTGTTCTTCAGAAAAACCCTTCAGCTCCCACTAATTCTTTGTTTTTTCAGCATCTTTTGTGTATTTGAACCCTTTCCAACAATCACTGTATGATTTTGAGATCCATCTTTTCACACTGAGGACGACTGAGGGACTCAAACACAACTATTACAGAAGCTTCAGACGCTCGCTGATGCTCCAGAAGGAGCCGGGGGGGAAACTTTTTGAATTTGAAGATCAGGGTAAATTGAACTTATTTTGTCTTCTGGGAAACATGTAAGTATCTTCTGGAGCTTCTGAAGGGCAGTACTACAAATATTTAGGCAAAATAAGAAAAATGTACACATTTACATTCTGTTCAAAAGGCTCTTAATGCATCGTGTTTCCTTCTGCAGCATCAGTGAGCATCTGAACCTTCATAAATTCAACTATTATTTTCTCTTGTGGACTATATATGAGTGTCTTTTATGTGAAATACTTATTCAGGTCAGTACTAAATAAAACATATCTTGCATTTTGTATGTGTGATGAGTGGGGGCGGGGTCGAGAGCCGTGGGAACGGAGCGAGGCCGGTGGAGTAAGTGATAATGAGCGACACCTGCACCACTCACCGGTCTCCAGTCCCACGGAGGAGCTCCGGAAGGATAAAAGGAGGAGTGACGACAGTGAAAGACGAGAGAGGACCAGGCCTGGACTTTATTTTGTGTTTTGTGTGCAGCAGTCGTCCGCGAGGGGCTGCCGCCTTACTTTCATTTTGTGTTTGTTCATTTTATTAAAGTTTTCTTTAAATGTTCGCCGGTTCCCGCCTCCTTCTTCCCGTGACTACGAACTTTGTTACAGTATGATCCCAGTTATTTTGGTAAAATAATTTACGTTTCACAGATACTGTAAAGTGTATGTAAAATTTTAACCACAACTGTAGCTTATGCAGTTTCAGAAGAGCAGTACTTAAAAATAATCGTATCTCTTATATTTGTAAAATTTCTCAAAGGGGGTTATAAACTTGACAAAAGGGGTATACATTGCAAACTTATGCACTCATCTTTATATGAGTGTACATATAATGTGTGTTCAGAGCCTTTGGAGGGAGTGATGGGACACCTGTGTTGCTTCTGTTGGGCCATTCAGAGTCTTTATTGGCTTTCAAATGAGATTCAAACTGAGATTCTGCTCTCCATTTTCCGTTTGTTTTTCAGTATTTTCTCTCTTCTGTGTTGGGATGTGAGTCGGAGGTCGTGGAGTTTGATACTGCTTGGCTCTCGGCTAAACTGAGAGCAGCAGACCAATGCAGCACCGCTGTGACTGCAGCAAACGTTTGTCCTTTTGAGAAAAGGCTATTGAGATGTGTTTGAGAAAATGTAAAGCGGCTTGTGGGCAGAAACTTGAGTTATTCACTCTGACTTTCTGCGAATGACACAGCGGGAATAATCTCGTTAAGCAGACGCAGCAGTCGTTGTGTGAGTTCTGTATTAGTTTCTGCATTAGAGATTTGTTTCCCTGGGAAATCTTCAGCAGGGGAGTCTAGTGTTTCCCCCTCAGGGTTAGATGGGGTATAAAGGTGTGCTAGTGCTCCATTTTATCTAATGCTTGATAAATACAGGCCCAGATCTCTGTGTGCAGCACTGGCTGCTGTCAGACAATAATCTCACTGGATTATTACAATTAAAGGGTTAGTTCACCCAAAAATGATAATTGGCTTGTGTTTTACTTACCCTTGAAGCATCTTAGGTGTATATGACTTTCTTCTTTCAGACTAGGGATGGGTCCCGAAACCCGGTATTTAATCGGTCCCGGGGCTAAATTATGAAAGACCGGAGTATCGATAAACTCTGATGTTAACGGTTCTGCTATCAGTACTGGAGAAATTAATAAAACACACATACATTTATTATAGCTATATATACATTATCTTGCAAATTCTATCTCAGCAGAGTCGCCAGCTGTTTTTCAAACATTTGTCTATGATGCATTTTTGCTATTCGCCATTCAGAAGCGAGATCGCGCTCACGCGGAGGAGCTTCAGCACACGCAACATGAAAGCCCTGTTTAATGATGATAGAAGAGAGAACTAAACATTCAAACTTCTGCTTACACTTTAGGCTTGTGGCTGTTGTATTAAGCTAATTTTTATTTTTTTATTTCGATTTTGGCTTCTAAGGATTGTACAAAAGAAGACATGAGGTAAAACTATTAAAAACTAGCTGCGTTTCGTATTGCGCAACTTCTTTCCCTTCACAGCGGTGCACATTCGTTCCTCCCTAAAACCCAAACTTAACGTCAGAATCAGCTCAGTCGGTGATTGCTGTAAGATGCCGTCTTTATGGCAGACTTTTATATTGTCTTAAAGTGACAGACTGGCGCTTGGGCCATCAAAATGCAAATCTGCTCTTAATCTGAATAACGTTATAGCTTTAATAAGCATTAATCTGTCAATACATACACTGAAAACTATGCAGTGTTCATTTACATTTGATTACTGTTAGATTTATTTTGTAGGCTATTACTTGCCTGAACAGTAATGTTAGTAGAACTTCATGGAAAAATGACAGCACTGTTTATTTCATTTCATTTGTGTATTTGTCAGTTTGTTTTACTTTGTTTCTTTGTTCATGTTCTTACTGTATCTTATGTATAAAACACTAAAAATACCTGCACACTGGTGCATTTACAAATGTATGTTTTATATTAATTTCATTAAATGTTTATTTTATATTTCAGAATATAAAGCAATGGCGCATGCCTCTGAGATATGCTAGTCTCGCAAGTTTGTTTATAGGAGCAAAGGAAGCAAAGTTTCCTTAATTTACAAGGAAAACCAGTCTCCTCTTGGCTTATATCAAAATCCTCTGACATTTTTTCTTTACAAATCCTCATTTTGTACTTCTAATTCATGACCGGCGTTTTGTTTTGTTGTTTCTCAACGTTCATCACTAATCAATCAACGCAGATGTCTTACGACGTCACGGCTTGACAGAAAGCGGAAGTGAGAGAAAAGTGTTTATTACGTTTGAAATATGGATATTTTTCTGATGAAAACGCATGGATTCACTACAGGAGGCCTTTATTCACCCCCCCGAGCCGTGTGAGGCACATTTTATTATAGATGCGCGCGCTTTATTTGACGTCTTGTGGGGACTGTTCAACAGAAACACCCGCTGACTGCAATGATAGAGCTTGGAATAGCCAGGATAATTTTTAATATAACTCCGATATGATTCGTCTGAAAGAAGAAAGTCATATACACCTAGGATGCCTCGAGGGTGAGTAAAACGCAGGTTAATTTTCATTTTTGGGTAAACTAACCCTTTAACTGGCAAAAGGAATGGCAAAAGGCCCTTAACCAGGGGCCACAGATCTCTCCTGATGGGAATCTCTCATGGAGTGACGTCGAGGAGAGAAATCAGGCCCGAGAACCATACTCAGCCCGGCCAGAACGGGGCTACTAGCAGAAGACGAACCCCATCCTGGCGCACTCTCTCCAGAACTACCGATGCCTAGCAGAGCGATTGGGGGAAAGGCGTACAGACGAAGCCTCTGCCACGTCTGTACCATGGCATCCAGCCCCAGTGGAACTGGATGAGTCAGAGAGAACCAGAGGGGACAGTGCAATGTCATTTGAGTCACAAACAGGTCCACCTGAGCCTGGCCAAACACTTTGCATATCTGCTTCACCACCTCGGGGTGAAGCATCCATTCCCCGGGCCTCGGCCCCTGCCTCGACAGGATGTCTGCTCCCATATTGAGATGGCCAGGAATGTGAACTGCTCTCAGCGAGAGAAGTTTGCCCTGGGATCACACAAGGATCTGGTACGCTAGTTTGTACAAACGGCGTGAGCACAGACCTCCCTGGTGGTTGATGTAAGAGACCACTGCTGTGTTGTTGGTGCGCACCAACACATGGTGACCTCTCAGGTCTGGGAGGAAGTGTCTTAATGCATGCAGCACGGCCAGCATCTCCAGACAATTTATATGCCATGTCAGATGGCGACCACTCCACAGACCGCGGGCAGGGTGGCCACTCATGACCGCACCCCAACCGGTGAGGGATGCGTTCAGAATGCGGATGTCCTGGAGTCGCAACGGAGCCCGGGCTGCATCCACACACTTCGTGAAAGTGCGGGGTGAGAGTGCAAGGCCGAAGGGAAGTACCCGATATTGGTACGCTTTGCCCCCAAAAGCAAACCTCAGGAACTTCCTGTGAGTGGGAAGGATGGATACATGGAAATATGCGTCTTTCAGATCGATCGTGACAAACCAGTTCTCGGACCTGATCTGAGACACATCCTGAGTGAGCATCCTGAACTTCAGTCGCATGACTGAGCGGTTCAACTGACGCAGATCTAAAATGGGACGCAACCCCCCATCCTTCTTTGGAACTATAAAGTACCGGACTCTGCTTGGCGAGGAGGGACCGCCTCGATGGCCTCCTTCCTCAAAAGAGTAACTACTTCTTGTTCCATGACCAGAGCCTGCTCGGGCCCCAACAGCATGGGCGTAATCTTGTTGAAATGAGGCGGAGGAGAACCAAACTGGATTCTGTCGCCTATCTCTAGAGTATGCAGGACCCACTGAGACACATTTGGCAGTAGTTTCCACGCTGCCAAAAAATCGACTAAGGCAATCAGTGTCTCGAGCCTGACCTCTGGTGTAGTGAGAGCAGCTAGCTCGGTGACCTGTAACAGCGGACCGGCAGGAGACAACTAAACCAGCTGCTCTAGAGACCTCCACAGAGGTGGCGAGACTCTTAGCACCGCCACGTTCCCGGGCGGTGACTGAGAGTGGCGCTCACGGGAGACCGCTGCGCCCTGTAACTCCGGCAGGGTTAGCAAACCGATCTCCTGAGGGCACTGAGGCGAGATGGACACCGTGTCTGGTCTGAGTTTTTCTGTGGCGATTGAATCACATCCTTTTAAATTTCATTGTTCTAGTTTTTTTTTTTTTTTTTTTTAAGTTCAATCAGGTTCAGTTTGTTAATGTTTGTGCATTAGGTGTCATGAACTAATAATGAACTACTTTTACAGCATTTCTTCATTTTGGTTGATTTCTGCGTATACTAATGTACAGTTACACTAACAATTATAAACAATAGTAAATTTATAAATCAACTTTAATTTAGGTAAGTCAATGCTGTGAAATGGTTGTTTAGTGTTCGTTCACGATACTTAATTAACTAACGGTAATGAATTGAACCTTATTTTGAGATGCTTATTTTGATCTTTATTTGTTCAGTGCTGCAGTAATTAGTTTTTCTCTGTTTGCTGAGTTAAACCCTCTCAGAAGAATTGTCTTGAAAATAGTCAGTATTTTAAAACGAATTGTGCATTATTGTGCATTCTGTTCCGTCCAGCTGTTTTTGAACTCAAGAGCGTTAGTTTATGGATTGAATGCTTTCAGTCGCTCGGAGCCCTGAAATGATGCCGGGACTGTTTAATGTCGTTTCATGTGTATTGCAGCCTGTCAGACGAGAGATCTCAGGCCTCTTTCTGTAATTACAGATGTAAAATCAGATTGGCGTGGAGCAGGAGAGCGAGAGATTAAGGGTGCACATTAAGAGCGATCAGTTAAACGACACGAGCCATGTGCAGTCGCTTGTGCTGATTGGATTAGAGCGGGTTTATGAGCAAACGTCTCTGGTGTAAATTACCAGCAGATGGCTGTGTTAAACATCTACACAAGGACGAGTCAAACCAGAATGTGCCTCTTAATGTAAATATTATATGTATAGCTGGTGCTCAGCCATTGCTGGAGTTGAACACACATGCGCATGCACAGACAGACACTCACACACACATTTTAGTGCATTCAAATGGCTCATTTAGTCCTCACGGGTCGGGCGAGACTCCAGCACCAGTTCACAGAGACACCAAAGTGTGGAGGACATTTAGGACAGAAATACATCACTGAGATAATTACACTCATTCTCTCTCACACACACACACACCCGCACACCTGCCACACCTCACACACACACACACTTGCTTTTTGTGCACCATGACTGATAACATCCTCTCACCTGTTTGTGATGGAGATGCACTGAAATAAATCAGTTTAGCATATTAATGAGCCTAATTCGCATGATAAGCCCCTCTTGATTGCTATGTCCCAATGTGCCTACTTATACTACGCCCTTAAAGTATGTACTTTTTTGGTGAAGAAAAATCATCTTGTCACAGTTTACAGTATATCCTCCAGATTTCATTTAATTTAACTTGCTACCGTATTGGAGAGAAAAGAAGTTGCACGTTGATCTGCGAGCCATGGGTCTTCATGCGGAGAACTCTACTCATATTTTCTGCATAATTATGCATTTAAAAGTTAAAGTTAAAGGGTTAGTTCACCCAAAAATGAAAATTAGCCCATGATTTACTCACCCTCAAGCCATCCTAGGTGTATATGACATTCTACTTTCAGACGAATACAATCAGAGTTATATTAAATAATGTCCAGGCTAATCCATGCTTTATAATGGCAGTGAATGGTAGCCCAAAATTTGAACCCATCCATTATAAAAGAAGTCCACACAGCTCAGGGGGTTATTAAAGGCCTTCTGAAGCGCCGCGATGCGTTTGTGTAAGAAAAATATCCATATGTACAACTTTATAAACCTTAATCTCTAGCTTCCGCTAACTGTCGTACGCTCGTTCACGAGAGAGTGGCGTCCAGCGGATGATGCAAGGCGTAGCGTAAACTCCGGTGAGAATACGCTAGTCTCGCCAGAAGCAAGTTTTGTTCACAGCAAAGGAAAACCAGTCTCCTCTTGGCTTATATCGAAATCCTCCGACATTTGTGAACTAACCCTTTAACGACCAAACGGATGTTTATAAAAGTTCACATTGTTGTTGTAGATGAAAAATCCTAACACAGATAACATTAAATAAATATTTTTACCAGGTGAAATGTTGATTATTAGTAACTCAAACCCCTTTATCTAAACCTCTCTACTTAACCATCGGTCGCGCACATCCGCCATGTTTGTAGTTTTTTTTTAACTCTTTTTATTCGTGTTTGTAGTTCTGAACCGACTCATTCATCATAGCACAATGGATTGTGGGTAATATTAGCCATCAGAGTGTGCACGGATCCACACTTCAAAATATACCTGAAATAGCAGACCATCCAGGGACTTTTGGCATACTCTCTTCAACACTATGCTTTGGGTCACACTTTAATCTCAAATACTATTTAGGATGGATAGTATGAACTTTGGGACGCAGGGCGTGTGCTAGTGCCAGTCTCTAGATTTAGATGAATCTCTCCTGAGGATTGTGGGTAATTGAGTCTAGTAGAGCTTTGACAGATGGTTTGTTTTTTCAGCAATAGATCTTCATATAGGCTTCATTATTAAATTGATATTTATTTAAGAAGCAGTTGCTTTTATCTAAACAGTTTATGAATGAAGAACACAACGACACCAGTGATTCATCCTGAGGATGAGACACATCACAGATAAAGAATAAATGAGTGTATCCTGTATGTGAGTATATGGGAGTGGCGACAGTGATGCAGGTGTGTTGATGCTCTGTCCTGTGTTTGAAATGTTTTCAGTCATGAAGCTGTTTTGGGTGGATTTGAGAAGATATTTCTGCTTTGAAAGTATGAATTTCCTGATGTACCGTGATTATACTGTTAAACCATCTCTACAGTAGTTACCAATGGCCTTGATCTGTATGTGCCATCTACATCTGTATATTCTGTTCTATATGTTCTGCTGATGTATGATAGTGAGTCATTCTCATGTGCCTCAATCAGATTATTCTAGTCTGAATGATCTGTAGTGATGCTCAACCACGGTTCCTGCTGATATGTGTGTGTGTGTGTCAGGTGCATCATGTGATCTGGTGTGTGTGTGTGTCAGGTGCATCATGTGATCTGGTGTGTGTGTGTGTCAGGTGCATCATGTGATCTGGTGTGTGTGTGTGTCAGGTGCATCATGTGATCTGGTGTGTGTGTGTGTCAGGTGCATCATGTGATCTGGTGTGTGTGTGTGTCAGGTGCATCATGTGATCTGGTGTGTGTGTGTGTCAGGTGCATCATGTGATCTGGTGTGTGTGTGTGTCAGGTGCATCATGTGATCTGGTGTGTGTGTGTGTCAGGTGCATCATGTGATCTGGTGTGTGTGTGTGTCAGGTGCATCATGTGATCTGGTGTGTGTGTGTGTCAGGTGCATCATGTGATCTGGTGTGTGTGTGTGTCAGGTGCATCATGTGATCTGGTGTGTGTGTGTGTCAGGTGCATCATGTGATCTGGTGTGTGTGTGTGTCAGGTGCATCATGTGATCTGGTGTGTGTGTGTGTCAGGTGCATCATGTGATCTGGTGTGTGTGTGTGTCAGGTGCATCATGTGATCTGGTGTGTGTGTGTGTCAGGTGATCAGGTGTGTGTGTGTAAGGTGGTCAGGGCTGCGTTCAGCCCCGACAAAACGGTGCAAAACGTGTTTTAA
The DNA here is from genome assembly GCA_018148995.1 of Sinocyclocheilus maitianheensis. NCBI lineage: Eukaryota > Metazoa > Chordata > Actinopteri > Cypriniformes > Cyprinidae > Sinocyclocheilus > Sinocyclocheilus maitianheensis. Next base: position 262,865 of record JADLZM010025903.1, read on the forward strand.
ACGGAAACGGTGGTGCGTTGAACACTGTTCTGATGACGCAAGAGTAGCAGCTATGGCAGCTGAGAAGGCCATTCTTTCTGTTCTTTTTGAAGAATTCAGTTGTCATCAAGGGCAAAATTAGCTATTTAGACCAAAACAATTTTTTGAACCAGGCTGTAAACATGTTTTTTTTCTGCTGTAAATTTAGGCATTTTAACATGGGGAGTCTATGGGATTGACTCCCTTTTGCAGCCAGCCTCTAGCGACCAGTTGATGAATTGCAGTTTAAGTCACTTCCTTGTTGGCTTCAGGAGAGAGAGGGGGAGGGTGCCGCTTGGTTTTTTTGTGGGAATCTGGCAACCCTGGATAAAGGGGATC
>JADLZM010025903.1:265215-298101 GCA_018148995.1 Sinocyclocheilus maitianheensis
GTGTGTCAGGGGTGTGTGTGGGTGTTTGTGTCGGGTGTTCTGGTGTGTGTGTGTGTATGGGTATCAGGTGTGTGTGTGTGTGTGTGTGTGTGTGTGTATGTGTCAGGTGATCAGGCGTTTGTGTGTGTGTGTGTATGTTTATCAGGTGTGTGTGTGTGTATGTTTATCAGGTGTGTGTGTGTGTATGTGTCAGGTGATCAGGCGTTTGTGTGTGTATGTGTATCAGGTGTGTGTGTGTGTGTATATGTGTCAGGTGATCAGGTGTGTGTGTGTATCAGGTGAGGGGGTGTGATGTTTAGCATACTCCTGCTGGCCGCTCCACCTCTCTGCTCTCCGTCAGCAGGATGTAATATATCTCCTCCGTCAGAGAACAGATGTTGGGCTGGCTGGTGTTGTCTTTATCTGAACACACCTGACGAGCGCAGGGCTTCGTTAAGCAGCCTGACCGCAGCGGGAGGCCTTATTTACCTTGCACTTATTGATCCCAGCAGATTCAATCGGCCCTCTGCCTCCGTCTGGGCTTCTAGTGTGGTCTTTATATCCACACACACACTCTCACACTCACACACACACACACACACACTCAGAGGATCTTCTTTATAGTATCTGCAGCATCTGTGATTCTCACCATCTGTTTGAAGATTCTCCTGGTAATAAATGACTGATTGTGCTGCTTCACACATTCAGTGTCGGGGACTAAAGAACTACAAGAACAGACACTAGCAGCAATGGACTGGGATTATATGCATATTTGTGGGTGTACATATAATATTTAAAAATAATAATAATAAGTGTATGTGTGTATATGTATATACATATATATATCAAATAAATATTACTTTTGACCAATAGTTGATATGTACACACACACACACACACACACACATACATACTCACACACACATACATACTCTCACTCACTCACACACACACACACACACACACGCTGGTATTCCTATCATTATGGGTTCATTCTATAGGCGTAATGGTTTTTATACTGTACAAATTAAGAAAAGCGGTTGACAATGGCAAATTTTGTGGCATGGTTATGTTGGACCTTCAGGAGGCATTTGACACCATAGACCATACAAGTTTATTGTAGAAGTTAAAGGCAGTTGGGTTTGATGAGAAATCTCTTAGGTGGGTTCAGTCCTACCTTGATGTTGGAAGCCAGAGGGTAGACATTAAGGGTATATTGTCTAGTGCTGTATTTATTAATTGTGGAGTTCCTCAAGGGAGTATTTTAGGTCCCTTATTTTTTCGTTTATATATAAATGACCTAATGACGTTGCAGCTACAAGTTATGTCTAAATGTTTTTTAGATAATAAAATACATGCAGGTAAAACTGAGGACATTCTCTTTGCATCTAAAATTTAATTAAATAAGGATGATACTTTTTTCATTAAGATCAACGATATGGCAATAAAGGCAAAAATGTAGTAAATTATTTAGGTTGTTCAATAGTTAATAAATTAATGGGTGATTTTATGGCTAGAAAGGTATTTGCAAAAATATGTGGTAAAATTAGGTTTTTAGCGAGGCAAGCTGATTTATTGGATGTTTATTCCGTAAAATTTTTGCAGGTGCCTTGATTCAACCCCATTTTGACTATGCTACCTACTTTTGCTATAGCAGTTGTTCCCAAAAGGCTCAAAACAAATTAGTTACAATCATTTTAAAAGAACATTCTCGAACACTTTTGCATAGCGCAAGTTTTAAGGAGTTGGGTTTATTGACTGTGGATAAAAGTGTGTTTTTAAAAAAAATGGGTATGACGTAGGACTGGGCGATATAGCTTAAGAATATATCAACGATATAATGTTTCATATCATTCGGTATCGATAATTATTGACATTTTTATAACCTTTTTTTAAAACAAAGTAAAATATTTTTAAATTAACCCAATTTATTGAGACAAACAACAAATATTTTTAGTTTTAACAGTCAAACACACAATAAAAATTAAACAAATATCTAATTTCTAATGTTTTATATGCAGATTAAACAGGTCTTAAGGAAACTTTTGGCTTGTCTCCCGAGGCCACAGGAGGGCGCAATGAGCAAAATAATGCAGTGCATTTAAATTGTCAACGCAAGGAAATAAGTCTATAAAAAAACATGCATTACATCTAAATTAACTCATATAAATCAAATATAATTTCGTAAATTGCATAAACAATTATGTACAGAACAGCATCATGTATTTATGCATTGCTTAATACAAAGAGCCGAAGCACCCGTCACACAGACTGCATTTAAAAACATATGAGACGCAGTGAAAAGGAATAAACCACAAATTCACGACGTGTTTTCTAAAAGTTTAAACTGTTTTAACTTTGCATGGCTACATCTCTTGTGTGAGACACGAGTGCAGCAGTCGTATTTGTCCGTCTAAAAGAAATGCGCTGAATATGTGTTCTGTGTGAATGGCTTGGTTTGGGTTTTAACCTCTTAAAGATCTTCTCTGCATTGAGCTCCTATATTTCTCTAATATATAACGCAGCAGCGGCGCGTCTCGTGGGCTAGACTAACAAAACATTAAAATGCAACAACGTCACTTACATCATTACCACCGCATGACGCGGTCCACTGATGATGCTGCAAATGTTTATCTTAAATTGGACTAATACTCATTCTTTATTCACAAGCTCCTCCTCACAGGCAGCACAGCACTCAGCATGTGTTGTGTTTGTGTGTGCTGTCTGCGTCACTCAGAGCACGCGCCTATATCGTCCGCTATATCAAACTGTTTTTCTATCGATATCGAAGAAGGTGTACCGTCGATAAATATCGATACCGTTTTATCGCCCAGGCCTACGCATAGAATTGTTAATAATGTGGTTCCAAGCTACTTAGAAAATAATTTTTATATGGTGAGACAACAGCATTCATATGATACTAGGGGTAGGAATTTTAATATTTGTCCATGTAAATTTAAAGGTTCGGTGGGGAAAAATACGTTTTTATACACTAGTGCTATTGCATGGAATGTATTACCAGTGTCAATAAAGGGAGTAAAAGATTTTGGGAGTTTTAAAAGATCGGTAAAAAGATGGCTGTTTGGCGATGTTAGTGAGCTTGCTTTGTGGTGTGTTTATTGTCAATAGTGATTGTATTTGTTTAAACTGTATATTATCTTTACTATTGTTTTTTAAATTAGTATTTGATTAGGAGATACTGTTGCTCTGTCTCTTCTGTAGCCTTACCTTTTATATTACATCGAGGGCCGCAATGGAAATAAGCCAATGGCTTTACTGTGTTTTTATCAGTTTTTTTAAGTGTATGGGATACTTGTTATTTTGTACAATTTATATGTCAAATAAATTTTAATTCAGTTCAACTGTATTTTCTATCCGCTTACCCAAACCCTACACCTAACCCTGCCCCTCACAGAAAACGTTCTGCATTTTTAGATTTTCAAAACACTTCATTCTGTGTGATTTATAAGCTGTTTTCCTCATGGGGACAAAATACAATGTCCACACAAGGACACAATGTACTGGTATTATATAATATTACTGGTATACTTGTGGGGTCATTTGCTTCTCATAATATAGGTCAGAAGTTTTGAATAGCTAAGATTTTTTAAGGTTTTGGACAGAAGTCTCTTCTGCTCACCATGGCTGTATTTATTATTTTTCAAGAAGATTATTAATTTAATAATTGTAATAATTTAAAGGGATAGTTCACCCAAAAATGAAAATGTGATGTTTATCTGCTTACCCCCAGGGCATCCAAGATGTAGGTGATTTTTTTCTTCAGGAGAACAGTAGAGAAAATTTTTAGCTGAAACCGTGCTCCTTGGTTATTCATTTAATGTAAGTCTGCGGCTACTTTGAGATTAAAAAAAAAAACAATAATAATAAAAAAAAGCATATAAAGAAATACGATATGATATATTGAGGTCTTATGAAGTGAAACAATCAGTCTGTGCAAGAAACTGAACATTATTACTGTAATCCTGTCGTGAAGGTCAGCGGAGGTTCAGGTGTGGTCCATGAGCTGCTGTGTGCTTCGACACATGAGTGTGAGTGTGAGGATGAGACGAGGACAGAGCGAGTGATTGTGTGATGGACGGCTGGAGAGCCTCTCACTCGTTAGCTTCTGTTATTTGTGAGTGTTATCTGACGGTCATCAAACACTCAGTGAACGTTTCTCACTCCAGTCTGATTCACTGCAGTGCTTTGCTTCTTTCAGGAATAATCAAGCAATAATTCACTCATTTATGTTTAGTAGATAAAGTTCCGGCACAACATTGTGCAAGGATTTATTATGAGGTTTAGTGTGTGGGTTTGGAGATGATGTTTGTTACAGACCCTTCAGTCCAGTGTGTGTCTGTCCGCAGGGCATGCTGGGAAGGTGCTTGTGTGTCTGATGGGTGTTTCTGTGGCCATCGGTCGCTCCTCATGAGTATTCATGGAAAGCTGCTGAGCCGCTCCGCTTTACATGACACCAGATCACACCACCAGCTCTCTGCTTCAGTTCCTCCGTTTTAAAGTCAGCAGGAAATGGAAAATAACCTCATAAAAAATCAAGGTGTTTTTTATTTATTTATTATTATTATTGTTATATATGTTTTTATTTTATTGTGAACAGTTCGTCCATGCATATGTTTCTTTTTTAGAAAAGTGTTTGAGCTTGTACTGTTAATCAGAACGTGATATCTGGATCTTCTCTCTGGTGAGGTATGCAGGATTTCTCCGGTCATTCTGTGATCTTAAACTCCGCCGCTGCCAGCACACATTCATCTGAGAGCCACGCCAACATAAAGCCGAAAAAACATAGAAGTGTAAAGTAGCTGACACTGAAGAAATTCAGGTTAAAGTAAGTGAGAGTAATTATAATAATGAAGTAGGAAAGCACATTAATAAACTGGGATGGAATCACCGACAGACACATCCAGAGCAGCTTTCACCGTTTGATAGTGTTAAAATCATGCTGTGTGTGGTCAGTTGTGTGGTCAGTCTGTTATACTAGTCTGTAGTGTGTTGTATCAAAATGATTTAAACAGTGAATTTTGAATCGATTTCTTCTTGTAAACTCAGAGATGTGGATTCAGACAACAATTAAACCACACAACCTCGGTTCTTGTCATAAATGGGAGGTAATTCGACCGGGATTTTTATGTGGGTGGGGGGAGAGAAACACTGACATTCTGGATTCGGACGGCAATAAAATCACGACTAACCCCTGTACATGCTGAAAATAACTTGCGTCCCCATGAGAAACAATTACCGTCCCAAATGGGCTACTGTCAGTAAAGATTACGGTGGCTTTTACCTTCTGTTAAAAGGTCCGGAAAAATGACCTCAGGTAATGTTAATCGTGTGCGAATAGACCAGCTGTGAATATGTATGTAAATATTCTGTCACTTTCTGTTTAAAAGTAGTTTTCCACGCTATTTTTCCCAAGTACAAGTATATATAAGTCTGGTCAAACGATGAATTAATTTGTGTTTGCACATGTGGCATGAACATGACGACAGGGAGGTGACGGCAGTGCGGAAATCAAGTTACTCCTCACACTTGTGCTGTTTTACTGAGGTTTCTTATCCTGTGTGAATTAGCCATTAGTATTACCAGCCTCCTGTGCTAAAATGACATACTCCAAACATACTCCATCTGCCCTTGTGAAACGAAGTGGCGGACCTGAGATGTGCAGACATTGGGCTCATTGCAGCATTAGCGTGTTTAGCGTGAGGGTCATGTGCTAAACTTCAGTCAGATTCTCGAGCGTTTAATCAGTGGCACCTAAAACAGGCCATTTGAACCCCAGAGAAGAACCAAATGTCAAATGTGCTTTAGTCAGCCATGCTACTAAACGAACACGATTTGTACGTATTTGCATTTGAAAGCAGCAGTGCAGCTCTGCAGCGAGCGACTGGAGAATAAAAGCAGTCCGGAGACTTTAATCACTCCTTCAGCTCCTGATCCTTTCATTACACCACTGTAATGACGGCATTTGAAACTGGTCTCGTCTCTTTTCTCTGTCTGTGTCTCGCTGTATTATTTGCTCTGTGTTTTGTTCTTGGTTCTCCGGAGCACAGCAGACACGCTACGATAGGAAAGTACATTTATTTAGCTAATTAAACGAGGAGAAACAGAAACATTATTACAGACAGACAGAGAGAGAGGCGTTCAGTCTGTGAGTTAAGCAGCATCAGAATCGCTAAAATTCAAACGATACCCAACCCTATTCTCTCCGTGTGTGTGTCGATCAGACTGACGGCTGAGGGATTCATTCAGCTGAGATGATGTTGTCAGTGTAAAGGTCTGATCAGGTGACGGAGGGGTGTGGCCTTCTCTAGGACACGCCCACAGAGGCGTGGCTTTGTTCGAGCTGACAGAGTCTTTGAGGCCATTAAACTGAAGCCCAGAGCGACCCGTAAACCAGACCTTTGACCAAAGCCATTCGTCTCTTTCCTCTCAGAGCAAGTAAACCGGACTCTACTAGAGCTTGTGCGATCGATGTTAGATTCACACCGTCACCCTCACGTCTTCTTTTTGTCCAGTAACATTTTTCAGAAATGTCCAGTGAGCAGAAAGTGCACAGATATTTCCCCTCGGTGTTGTTTTTATGGGCCAGTGTGTTTTGTGAAAAGCTCAGATGAGTTGCATCTCAGGGAATGAATTCACCAGCGCTGCTGCGTTTTCAAGCCATTTCTTGAGTTGTGACGTCTCGTAATGAGTGTTTCAGCCGGAGACAAACGCTGTGTTAGAAAACACTTCTACTTTTTAAGACAAAGTACAAACTGGTGTAAATGGAGGCAGTCGCAGACGGTTTGTGTTCTTGAGACTCTCAGCACGCTCCATCGTGAATCTCAGGGGTGTTTTTCAGTCTGACAAGTGTGTGAAAATGCTTTGATTAGGTGTGAAGCTGCTGTTACAATTATATTTTTATTAACATCTCTCACCATAATCACATTTACAGCAAACTGTGAAACAAGGTTGTTTACATGTGAAAGAAAGCGAAACCGTTTACAGCCTGTCATTAGTCCTTTCACGAGTCTCTCGCATGTTTACTGTGTTACAGGAATAGCTTAATAATGAATACATTTGCAGTCTGTGAGCTTTATTACGAACACAGTAAATGTTGTTGAGACGCTGCTTGAGGACGGGCAGTGAGCCGTGCGGTCGGAGCATGTGTGATGATGATGAAGATGATGAAGACGGTGGACGCAGACAGACGGCTGTCTCACTCTCAGGTGTTTTCATGGCATCAGCGCTCGCATCAGCAACCATCAAACACATTTTGCGATCCATTTCAAATATTCCAATTTAAGTGGCCTAATTTTCATTGAAAAGGGATTTCTTTATGAATTCAGATCAAAGTTTTTGTTGTTATAATGTTTCCAGTGCGTTTGAAGCGCTTGAGCTGCTCCATCTGATGATGCTCCAAATTGTTAGTGAGTCAAAAACAAACCCTGTGTAAAGTCACTGATGGAAATGATGGGACACAGCCGTTGATAGATCATCTAGACCAGACGTGTCCTAACTTCTTAAAGGGGTCATATGATGCGATTTCAATTTTTCCTTTCTCTTTGGAGTGATACAAGCTCTTGGTGCATAAAGAAGATCTGTAAAGTTGCAAAAACTAAAGTCTCAAATCCAAAGAGATATTCTTTATAAAAGTTAAGAGTCAGCCACGCCTACCTAAAACGCCTCGTTCTAACACGCCCCCACATGTCTACGTCACTATGTGGGAATATTTGCATAACGCCGCCCAAATGTTCACGCAAAGAAAGAAGGCGTAACTTTTACTCTCGCTGTAGTATTGTTGCTGCCGCCATGTCCTGAAGACGCTGTGTGTTTCGTTGTGAAAGCGAAACTACTTTGTTTGGTCTTCCAAAAGAGGACCCGACTAGAAATCAGAGATTAAGTTGTATTTACAACACTGTTCCAGAACACTTCAACCCAAATATCCAGATGTGTGCAGCGCATTTTATGGAGGACTGTTTCCTGATCCTGCGAGAGTAGACTACAATGCCGGCTGTTCTGACTCACAGACTGTAAGTACGTCTTTATATTTAAAGGATTTGCCACTGATGATTCAAACGTGAGTTTTGAGCAGTGTAGAGTAGCACACCTCGCTTTTCAGACCGATGAGCTTTGTAAAAATCTACGCGTTTCAGAAAGGCGGGGCATAGTATGTGGAAAATAATGTGTTTTGAACCTTAAACCGCATAAACACATTTCATTACACCAAATACACAAAATAATGTTCTTTTTAGCAGCATCATTTAATATGAAGGGCCAAAAATCTAACGTGATTGAAGGCTGTGGGTCAAAAGTAAATTGTGCATTTATCTCCAATTATGTTATATTAAATATTAAATGCATTTTAAAAAGTTTTTAATTAAATAGTTAAAAATGTAAGTAATATTATTGTCTTATGGCATGATGGTTCTCTTCAGCGTCTCTGATCCAGATGTTGCACTCAAACACACCATATACTGCAGAGAGACACGTGTGTGTTCGTGTGCCGTTCTGAACAGCCTGTGAGTGTCTGTGTGTTGACTCAGGTGTGTGTGTGTGTGGGTGTGTGTGTGTGTGTGTGTGTAGTTACAGTGGCAGGTTATTTACACGTCTCATAATTGCAGTTGCTGCTGGGCTCGTGTTGAGCTGCTGAAGTATCTTATCTCGCCTCATTAGAGCAGATGATTCTAACCGGTGTTAAAAAATATCCCACACACACACACACACACACACACACACACACACTAGAGCCTCAGTGAATAAGCTGGCTGATATGGCCAAAAATATTATCATGATATTTATTTCTATCATTTGATATTTGTCACAGTATTAAATCCATGCCATTAATAGGCAATGAGATGCTTTCCACGTGTTTTTTAGTCCTCGAGAATGAACGTAAATACAAAAAATGCTTGTGAAGCGACCTTTTAATTTAAGGCCTTATGAAATCCGTTTATTTATTTTTATTCGTTTTTAGTTTTATTTTTTTCTGGATTTTGTGTTTTACAATTTCATGCAAATTTATTATCAAAAACTTTGGCTAATGAAATGAATTATTAAAACTTTAAAAATTGTAACCAATGTTTTCAAATGTAATCAAATGAAAGCATAACATGATTTACAGCAAAACATTAGTTGTTGTTTTTTGCTTTTGTGAAATAAGGTGCTGCGCAACAGAACATGTAAACTGTATATGTATAACAAAATACAAAATGCCTTGATATTCCTAGTTAAGTAATAGTTGTAATTATTAACATAATTTTTTATAACTGAGTATTTCAATCTGCTCTACAAGAGTAATCTATTTCTATCACGATTCGGTCAAGTTGAACTGGACTCTTATTTTGGCTGGTTGTGGTGAAGATCTGTGTTTCGGTGTGTGTTTTTCTGCTGAAGTGACTCTCAGAGCAGCTCTGGAGATGAAGTTCATCTGTTCATATACTGAGATGCAGATGAGCGTCACGCGTGTTTGAGTTTGTGTAGTAGTGCAAACAGACACACAACATGCAGATTTATAGGGTGCACACTTGATCATCTGGATGTTGGCTAAATGTCAGTTAGGGCTGCACGATAAATCGAAATGGAATGGAGATTGCGATTCGACAAAAGCTGATTGTCATGCGTATCTTTCAGTGAAGCACGGTTCTGTGATCAGCAGTAAATCTCCATCCGAAGGCCAGAGAAACTCCAAATACGCCTCGCAGAAGAAACCCAGAAAATGCCTATCGCTGCAGCTGAATAAACAGAAGATTCAACTGCTTTCACTGATTCAGTGTGACTAATAAACACACGACTACCGCAATATACGGTTTATCTGAGTTCTTATTATTATAATAAGTATATTTATAATGCAATGCCTTTATCACTGCTTACTATGAAATATGTTGCATGCCTTATTCTGTGTAAGAAGCCACGTCATCTCACAGAAGGCATGATATTAAATGTGGTGTTTTCACGTGCTTTCAGATGGAGCAGCATTTACTACACAGAGCCGTAGTTCACGGAGAAGCTACGCAAACAGCTGGCATTATCACGAACGATTTCTTCGATTTCAGAATTGTGCAATAAAATCGTCTGCGATTTGTTTTTTTTACGTAACTTGTCAGTGAACTACGGCTCTGTGTAGTAAATGCTGCTCCATCTGAAAGCACGTGATGATGAATTCCTGCTGATTACAGAACCGGCTTTACTAACAAAATGCGCATTACAATCACATTCGATTAATCGTGAAGCCCTAATATCAGTTGTGTGTCTGGGTGTGTGTGTGTGTGTGTGTCATGTGTTTCTATCCCGGTGGGGACTTAAACCTGAATACTCACTGACTCATGGGGACTTAAATTGAGGTATGTAAATAAATCATACAGAATGAGTTTTTTGAGAATGTAAAAATGCCTGTAGTTTTGTGTGAAGGGCAGGTTTAGGTGTAGGGTTGGTGTAGAGTGATAGAATATACGGTTTTTACATAATAAGGTAATAGATATATGAATTGTGCATGCAAATGAGCTGCATGTTACATGCAAATTAGAGCTGTCAATCATTGTGAAAGTGTCATTTAAAGAACACACTTTACAATGAGAAATTATTAATAGAGTTTGTAATTAATTAATGGAAAAGGTCACATTGTCATTATTATAGTTGGATTAGTAGGAGGAGCGTTTGTGTGTGTGTGTGTGTGTGTGTGGTTATAACTAAAATAACAGTGTGTGTTCATGGATGATCTCAAAATGCAACCACACAGCTGGTTAAGTGACGACCTGCAGTGGTTTGTGTAGGGTGTGTGTGTTTGTGTGTATTAGATATACAGTGTTAGATCTGTCCTATGGAGAAGCAAACTGTGTTTGGATGGAGCAGGTGATTGTTCTGCCTTGTTTACACCTGCTGTTATAAAGATGCATTTCAGTGGATTTGATCACAGGTGTAAACGCTTTCACAGGTGATAGGAAACACAGGTGACCAGATTGCACTGGAAATGTGAAGATTCATGTGATCGAATGTCATTTATCAGGTATTAAACACTAAAACCACTGCTAGTTCTGCTTGAAACATCACATTTGTGCATTTGATACAAATCTGTATATATATATATAGTGGTTAAACATGAGCTATAATTCGTTTTGGGTAAATATAACGGACAATCTTTGCTCTCATTAATCTATTATTGGGTCTAGAGCAAATAGTTTTGGCTGAGGGCAAAATCTCATCATGTTATATTTTATATTTAATGCTGTATGTCAGAGCGCTGCCTTGTACTTTTGACTGAAATGTCTAGCAACTTTTATGATGGCTGTTGTTGTTGTTTATTATTCAATAAATAATATTTTATATACATAGTAGTATTTGGTATTGGGAAACATGCGTGTGTTGGTGATGGTGATTTTAGTGACATTATTCCTCCATTAGATAGCGGCAAGGCAGAGAACATTTTTCTGAGTGAGTCCGCAGTAAAGACTTTTATATTGAAAGAGACTGAAACAGGGTTCTAAACAAGGAAGTTATTTTCACTTTCAACAACAGCTTGTAAGACGCAGTTAACAAATGCAGTGAGCAGCGTTGTCATCAGAAATCACCCCCAACAGATGAAAGATAGTACGACAAAGATATCGCTCTCCTCAGCGGACATTAATACTAATGTTTTATTGTGAAGATGAGATTGAGCTGAAGAATGAATGTGGTATCAGATGCAGGTAATCACACTCTCAGTCCATCTCTCTCTCATCAGACTCTACAATAATACAGTGAGCTTTCAATGAAGTGACTCAACGTTCTTTCATTACTAAAGTTCTAAAGTGACGTTCTCGAATTAGTAATGGATCTGGAGCTCAGATGTTACACTGACAAACTGAGATCTGAATCTGTGGCAGAAGGAAGTAGTTCTGCACAAAAAAGGTTTTTTTTTAAAGACACTCCATTATTGTTTCTTATATATTTACACACTCGTGCCGTCGAACTGTTGTATAAACACAATATCACACTTGTAGCCATGAGATATGGCTGTATATCAGCACAGATATGATTACCTACTACAGCCGAATCACAGCTGTGCCGAAATACTGTCATATCTGACTGCTACTCATGTGGTATTGCTCATATATATATATGTATGTGCGTGTGTGTGTGTGTGTGTTTATTTTTCAATTGCTTATATTTTTTATATTAAAATTAACAATATTGCAACTATGTAACTGCATATTATCTTATGAACAACCAATCAGAAATCCCACTAATGGAATTTTGTCGATGTTCTTGGTACCTTTCTGGGCCTTGAACGTGGTAGTTACCTTGCTGTCTATGGAGGGTCAGAAAGCTCTCAGATCTCATCCAAAATATCTTAATTTGTGTTCCGAAGATGAACGAAGTTCTTACGGGTTTGGAACAGCATGAGGGTGAGTAATTAATGACAGAATTGTCATTTTTGGGTGAACTATCCCTTTAAGACAGTCAGTTCCCCTCAGAGATACATTCATACTTCACGCATAGTGAACAGTGAGTTTGCTCTGCCTGCTAATCGTGTATTTTCTCCTCTTTGCGTCTCTGGCCTCTGATAATGCCATTTATAGACTCTGAAATAAAACAAAAAACCGATCAGTGCATCTCTGCTCAAATTCAGATATTAAACTGCTTTTATTTTGGTGGTTTCCCAGCAAAGAAATAAATGCGCTTCATATTTCAGAGTGAAGCGCTGCGTGTCATGGGCTGCACTCGAACACATTACCTGCTTCAAAACTGAAAACTGCAGCGCACTGGTATTTTTATTTAATTAAATCACAGCCTTCGCCATATGACTATGGCATTAAGCCATAATGCGATGTCGATTATATGTCGATATATAGTGCACCCCTAATTAAAATAACATTATTTAAAAAAAAAAAAGCATTTGCCTTTGAGACGGGCCAGCTCTGTCACTGACAGTAATGAAGGGGTGATTCAGTTCAGTCAGTGAATCAGAAGGATTCAGACTGAGAAACCATTGTGTAAACTCTCCGTGTGAGTGAAATATGACTTGTTTTGCTGTGACACTGTAGGAAACACCTCCATTTAGCTTATTCCTGGATAAATTATAATTCTAGAGAATGTTGATATCAGACATCCTGAAGATAGTGTGTGTGTGTGTGTGTGTGTGTGTGTGTGTGAGGGGTGAAGTGTGTGTGTGTGTGTGTGTGTGTGTGTGTGAGAAGGATCTCTCTGGGAGATGTTTCTGATTCAGGACGTTCTTGTAGCCGCTGCATTATTGATGTTGTGAGTGATGATTGTCTGTGTTTTAATACCGTGCTCCAGTCATGTATAATTCACTCTGACTAGATTAAGGCTTGTCGATGAGATTTAAGAGCTGTGCTGTACCGAGTTCAGTGCATCTGTCTGTCTCTCTGTTTGTCTGTCTCTCTCTCTGTGTCTGTCTTCAGGTTTCTTTCTGTTTGACTGCTGCAGATCAGTGTTTAATTTGACACAGATCTGTTCAGCACTTGACAATGGTTGAGTTCACAGAAGATGTTTAAAAACACGAGCACCTGGATTAATGGATCAGCAGCAGAAGAGCATGAGATCACATCAGTCGTTCTGTACAGATGCACTGAATTCAGTGTTTGGCCGTTGAGTCAGTCTCTCAAATATTGCCCGCACACGTCGCTCCATTCCGTCTGTAATCCATGGAAAGTGTCTGCACCTCACGGCTGACAGAGCCGAGCTGGACGAGTCCAATTAGCCCTGCTTGATCCTGAACACTGTAATCCGTTCAGAGCAGAGAGAGAGAGAGAGATGACCGGCAGAGTTTACCTGCAGATTACAACACCTGACCTGACCGACCGAACACGGGATTACACCGCTCATCAGTGCAATAACATACATGACTATACATCTAGAGATGATAGATAGATAGATAGATAGATAGATAGATAGATAGACAGATAGATAGATAGATGGATAGATAGATGGATAGATAGATAGATAGATAGATAGATAGATAGATAGATAGATAGACAGACAGACAGATAGATAGATAGATAGATAGATAGACAGATAGATATATAGATAGATAGATAGATAGATAGATAGATAGATAGATAGATAGATAGATAGACATATGTGGCTGGATTGTGATGTGAGAGACAACAGCAGATGCACTTTTTCACTGGAGGAAGCGTTATTGTGGATTATGAAAAATGATACTACATTTGTCTCTGATGAAGAAACAAACTCATCTACACCTTTGATGGCCTGAGGGTCAGCACATTTTCAGCTAGTTCTGTTCCCTTCACTAAACTGAGACATATACAGTACATAGGCACAATTTATATTTGTCTACAAGCTAATTTGAATGATTGAAGCAGAAGCCTTTGGATCGTCAGCCCTTTAAGATGTGTTTGAGGTGAAGATGCTCAAAATAAAACATTGAGCAACAGCGCTTTGAACATGTTTGACTGTGGCTGCGCGTTCAGAGATTGTGCTGTGTAATATTGGACCGTTAAAAACCAATAAAGCATGAAGACATGAGACGGCTTCAGCTCTCAATACATATTCACTGGCCGGAGCGAGCGTATAATTCCTGCGTCTTTCATCTGTGAGAAACAGTGACTGAATAAAGAAAGTGTGCTTTTGTGCTCGCTGGGGTTCAATCCTAATGCAATCCAAGCTCATCCACAACACAGTGTAAATCGTCTCTGTCAGAGTCTCTGGCTCTCAATTCATTACCGCTGCACGGGGTTTATTGGTGTGCTGTTTGAACAGATTCTGAGTAGTGCTCGACCGATATATTATCGGCCTATAATTGGCATTTCTTAATTATATGCAACGGCCATAAAAAGGAATCCATATCTGTCTAACCCTAGTTGTGAGAAACACGCAGGTCTTGTGAGGTTAAATTGACGTTGACCATCTTCAGCTGCAGGACGTGAGGAGGACATTCGGAGAATCATCCTCTCTGCCGCCTCGGTTTGTAGTTTTCTGACATTTCTGTGTTTCCAGAGTGCGGCTGCTGTCAGACGGAGCGCCTCTCTGATGCTGATGTCTGGATTCCTCACCATTGTGTTGTTCCTCACAGCGAGAACATCCTGCACAAGTTTCTGACGCTCAGATATTCTCATGGTGTTTACAGAGCATCTATTTTGGTAATTTGGCTTGAATGACAGCGTCGTCTTTGAGTGAGTCATATTCAGAAGTGAAATGTCCCATAATCCTCTCCGCCTCTATTTATACTCTCGGCTCTGCAGCTACACGGATGGTATAATTGCGCGGATGTTTAGCTCACATATCGCTGGCGTATCGGCGGTCAGGAGGTGTAGCATGAGCAGTGTTAGCATTGCTGTGGTTTGAAGCAGACAGACAGACAGACATGAGACGTGTTTGTGAGTAAACACATAATGAGAGTGCGGTAAAGGTCACAGAGACGAGGTGCTGCGTTCTTGTTTTTCTCTCTTCATTAGCGTTTCTCAGCGCGTCTCATTGAGCTGAGATGAGTCTGTTTGCTGCTGGCGACGTGAAGCGTTCAGGAGGAGAGAGGCCTGCTGCGTTTGGCAGCGTGATTAACCGAGAAACACAGCTGCGCTGGACAGAATTTAATAAGAGTTAGAATGAGGACCGTTAGCGAACGGACGCTTTATCTAAACATGTAGGAGATAGAGAGTGAGAATCGCTGTGTTCATTTGTATTGGCCGTGAGCTCGGAAAACACAAGTGCTGCAGCGACACAAACAACGTGAATTTACTACAATTTCATATTAGGCCCGTCACAATTATTGATTAGACGTCTGATCATGCTTACTTGATCTAATCGCAATTATTTGAGATCACCGCATTAACTGTGCAGTTTTGACATGCAAATAGGGATGAAATAAGGAAAAATGTAAGCATTTAAAGAAATGTCATCAATTTTGTTTGCACACTGAATTAAAAACATTAAAACGATGGCCGGATTTGAAACGAACAAAAAATATTCAAAACATGGCTAACACTTTACAATAAGGTTCATTAGTTAACATTAGTTAACTACTTTAGTTAACATGAACTAAGCATGAACAATACTTCATTTATTAATCTTAGCTAATGTTAATTTCATTATTACTAATGCATTATTAAAATCAAATGTTGTGCTTTAGCTATTAACATTAATTAACATTAGTTAATGCACTGAGAATTAATGTGAACTAACAGTAAACGACTGTATTTTCATTAACTAACATTAACAAAGATTAATGAATACTGTAATAAATGTATTGTTCGTTGTTTGTTCATGTTAGGTTATACATTAACTAATGGACCCTTATTGTAAAGTGTTACCAAAACATGTTTCATAAAATGATAAACCTCACATTTCAGCCTTTACATAATCTTTTTATGAAAAGGATGAGTCAGAATGATAAATAGCATTTTATCTGTTCCATAAATCTGTTCTACATAAGCTAATATGCATTCTAAAAATCCCAACACTTTGAATAACAAAAATGTGGTCTGATTTTTGCATTGGTCTGAATAAAATGGGCAGACAGGCTGAATGAGAATGTAACGCCACTATCTGCCAGCAGGTGGCGCTGATGCAACAGCAGAAATAGATAGCAGTAACCCCGGTAAACACAGCAGCACTGCTCTATTACGCTGAAAAGTAAATACCATCGAAACCTTACTGAAGACAGTCGGTTCCTCTTACATACAGTTACTCTCAGCAATCTGCCTTCCGCCATGTTTTCACACAGAACACATCTTTTGCCTACATTTGTAAAGAAAAATGCACTCTCCCATTCCTCATGAAAATAGTATGTTTTTTCACATTCTTTGCATGAATGCTGTCTTTATTCATCCTGATGTAAACAAAGTTTTCTAGCTTATACCGCATTTTAAAAAATAACCTCACGTTACAAATAACTTATTTGCCGTGGAGGGCCTATATTAGCTCACTCTGATTGGATGAAAAGGACTCTTGGTGAGCTACTGGTGGCCCCTGATCCAGAGCATCTTCAGCTTCACTGCAAAGAGTCACATGATCCTTTACTTGCATTTGATTAAGAAATAGATCTAGAAATAGAGCACAATCCGAACGATCTCTTCATTTTGTGACATAATATTTTTGATATTTCAAACCCTGGAACTTCATGTTCGGGTTTAACTGAGTTTTTCACTGTGGACCCACTGTAGCGACATCTACTCATTTAGCAGATGCTTTTTAAAATAACTGTAGAGTTTATCTGAGCGGATGAGTCTTCAGGTGAATGTGTGTGTGTGATGTGTGCAGTGTGTGTGTGTGTCCTGATCACAGGTCTGAAATCAGTGCAGTAATCCAGGCTGGAGCGATGATGGATCGGATTAGATTTAGTGTAGAAATATTCCTGCACCAGTCTGTGCTTTCAGTTTTGATTTGTGTCATTGTTCTTCAGTTGAAACGCAGTCATATCTAGAGCAATGTGAAGCTATTTTAGTTTGTTCTTTATCTCCGTCGCGTCCTCTGATGTCGTATCTAGGAGATAAAGCCCTGCCCTGCTCTGTCTCCGTCTGATTGGTCTGTGGAGATAAGCCCCGCCCCTCCCGTGCCGGCTGCTGCTGTCGATACTAATATACGAGCAGCATTGATGAACTGTCAGCTGCTCCTCACTGCGTCTCGTCTTTCAGGCTTTCTGTGTTCATGTGAGGACCAAAGTCACGGCTCACCCTTGAAGATCCTGCCAGTGGAGGCCAGCAGATAAAGATGTGTTTATGTATATCGATCAGCTCCGGTGCAGATGCTGAGAGTTGCTGTCATCAGTGAGAGACGTGACCAGAACAACATCTGCCCGACTCAAGGACATAATAAACTAATCAACATGTATAATGTTACAAAATATTTCTATCTCAAATAAATGCTGTTCTTCTGAACTTCCTATTCATCTGAGAATCCTGAAAAATACAATGCATCACAGTTTCCACAGAAATATTGTGCAGCACGACTGTGTTCAACATTGATGGGTTAGATTAGATTTGGCCTGTGTTGAGTTGCGCTCTGTAGAAATGTTTTCTGGGATGGGATGAGAGTGATGTGTGATTTTTATTATTTACAGCTGAGAGAAACAGAGCTCTCAAGCTTTCCAAACAAACACAGGCAGGCAGATTGTTTGGGGCAGAAGCTGAAAGGCTGCCAAAGGCCTGTGTCACTGTTGGAGAAGACACATGTCAATCACAGCAGGAGGCGGGCTTACGGAGGGGCAGAAGTGCCATTAGTTTCATAAGCGCCACGTGAGCATCGGTCGGAGGCTGTTTCCATGGAGACGCTCCAGTATTACGCCAGACTCGCATTCTTCAATAAACCTCCGCAATTACATCCGCACTCTATAATTACCTCCCAGAACCTACAGGAGACACAAACCCACATCTGTCTGAAAAGAGTCCATATATGTATTTCAAAACATCAGAATGAGCGTCTTTCTCTCTGCTGTGTGTTTGTGTGTTGTGTAAGGGCTGCTATTAGACATTATACACACAGCAGTGTCCTGTTTCATAAGGATATTAGAGCATCAGACTCCTACAGGGCAGACGCCGAATTCTCCGTCTCTGGGGAAAAACTGATTGGATTTCAGAGTTACATAAATATCAATCTCTTCATGATTGCATAAATTCATTTTTCATCTGAGCTAAAATAGCTCGATGAGAGGAAATCGAATCATCCATTTGCATTGAGCAGAATAACACCGAGTTGCCTGGACCACAGTGAAGCTGAAATGTTTTCCAGATGAAGTGTGCTGTAGATGTTTGGTTATTAGTTTCCTGATGTTCTGCTCGTGCAGACGCATGCATTCAGTCGCAGCTGCAGGTGTCAGAATACAGTGTTTACATGCGTGTTTAGTGTCACTCGGGAGCCGTTTTAAAGGAACAGATCCTCCACAAAATGTCCTACATACAGTACATGCTGCTGTTGCTTTCTTCTGTTTAATGCAGAAAAACAATGAGTGTTTAATAATGTTTAAAGAATCTGCAGCTAAATAATGACTCTGGTTGAAATCGCTGATCTGAAGAGCCCATAATGGAGGAGCATGAGCTCTGTTGATCTGCAGAGACGCGCGCAGCGGTCGTGTGTTTGTAAGAGCAGATCGTGTCAGGACCTTTATTTGGAAGCGTGTGCAGAGGTCACCGTTCTCTCGCCTGTCAGACTGCCACTGCGTCGCCTGTGACATGACTGTCTGAGAGCATTAGATGTGCTTATCATGACACGAACAGCAGCGTGAAGAAAGGACAGATCCACAACACAATCTGAGCTGTGTGTGTGTGTGAGTGTGTGTAAGAAAGAGTGTGAGTGAGTGAGTGTGTGTGTGAGCGTGTGTGAGTGAGAGTGTGTGTGAGTGAGCGTGAGTGTGAGTGTGTGTGTCTCTGTGAGTGTGAGTGGGTGTGTGTGAGTGTGAGTCTGTGTGAGAGAGAGTGTGTGTGTGAGTGTGTGAGTGTGTGTGTGAGTGACTGTGAGTGTGTGTGTGAGTGTGACTGTGCCTGTGTGAGTGTGAGTGTGAGTGTGCGTATGAGTGTGACTGTGACTGTGTGGGTGTGAGTGTGAGTGTGAGGGTGAGTGTGAGTGTGTGTGTGAGTGTGACTGTGCCTGTGTGAGTGTGAGTGTGAGTGTGCGTATGAGTGTGACTGTGACTGTGTGGGTGTGAGTGTGAGTGTGAGGGTGAGTGTGAGTGTGTGTGTGAGTGTGACTGTGCCTGTGTGAGTGTGAGTGTGAGTGTGCGTATGAGTGTGACTGTGACTGTGTGGGTGTGAGTGTGAGTGTGAGGGTGAGTGTGAGTGTGTGTGTGAGTGTGACTGTGCCTGTGTGAGTGTGAGTGTGAGTGTGCGTATGAGTGTGACTGTGACTGTGTGGGTGTGAGTGTGAGTGTGAGGGTGAGTGTGAGTGTGTGTGTGAGTGTGACTGTGCCTGTGTGAGTGTGAGTGTGAGTGTGCGTATGAGTGTGACTGTGACTGTGTGGGTGTGAGTGTGAGTGTGAGGGTGAGTGTGAGTGTGTGTGTGAGTGTGACTGTGCCTGTGTGAGTGTGAGTGTGAGTGTGCGTATGAGTGTGACTGTGACTGTGTGAGTGTGAGTGTGAGTGTGTGAGTGTGTGTGTGTTTGCTGCCTGTAATGAATGGAGTTTGTGCTCCTGATGAACTTGGAGAGTAATGACACTGATGCTCTCTATAGCAGCGAAGGTCTGGATCCTCTTGAGCTTCTTCACAGTTTGTTCTGTCATCGACCGGCGACGCTCAGGGTTTGATTCAATGGTGTCTGGACTTCTGTTCCATTATTTTGTCAGGTTGAGTTGAATTCACATGAAGCTAGACTGTAATTTTGTACAAATGTAGAACACAGAACTCTGACTCAGATTCTCTGTATTAAAGTATTTCTCTCTATTTCAGATCTTTGTATGTATATATTATACACTGGCTGTCAAAAAGCCTCTTCTGCTCACCGACACTGCATTTATTTGATCAAATATACAGTAAAAACAGTGAAATAATATTACAATTTAAAATAACTGTTTTCTAAGATGTGTTTTAGGTGTTTTGGCGTGTCGTCTTTGACAAACACAAGTATTGCTGTGATTGGTGAACTTCACTGGACCGAATGCGCTCGCTGTAATAGAGCCATATGTGTTTGAGTGCTATTAAACTCAACCAGTGATTGTCTGCTATTGTCAAGTACTGTATGATGTGCGCTCATTTTAGGGATGTTTTGATTTTCCATGTCATGACACCTGTACGGTGTGTGAGCAGTGAGCCGACAGGTGAGTGAGATCCGTGTGTGAAGACAGCAGATGATGGAGTGATGCGGGTCAGTGAGCCGCTGCTGGGGTCAGTCAGTCTCTTACTCTTACATCAGAACCACTGTGAGGAGACTTAACCTGGAGTCCTGAGTGAGACCGAGCCCACACTCACTCACTCACTCACACACACACACTCACGCGCACGCTCGCACACACACACACACACACACACACACACACACACACACACACACACACACTCACTCACACACGCACACACAGGTTTGTTTTTGTGAAAAGTGGGGACTCTCCATAGGTGTAATGGTTTTTATACTGTACAGACCGTATATTCTATTGCCCTACACCAACCCTACCCCTAAACCTACCCCTCACAGGAGACTTTCTGCTATTTCAGATTTTCAAAAAAACTAATTCTGAATTATTTATAAGCCTTTTGAATTATGGGGACACTGAAAATGTCCTCATAAATCACCTTCTCGTTGCACTGTTTTACACATTAATGAGGGACAAAAAAAGACACTGACTATTTAGAATGAACCAACTAAGGAAATATATAACACATTTAGATTTGTTAAGGATCGTGTTACAAGCTATATCTTTAATGGCATTTAGAAAGAAAACGTACCTCTTTCTTTCTGTCTCGTCAGGTTTGTGCTCCAGTTTGGAATTTGCCATTTCTTTAGGTTTACATTTTACGTGCGAGCTTTGTCACTGTGCGCACAGTACTGTAATTCGCTTGCGCGCTGTGTTCATGCGCTTGCGCTGTTTTGTCCCACTTTTGACGCCATAAGAGTAAATGATGACAGTGATGATTTCTGGGTAGACTGTCCCTTTAATCTCCCACCCTGGTTGTGATGCACAGACTCCGTCTCTAATCCGAGTGATATGCTGACTGCCATACAGCCGTCCTTGTCTTCATGTTGATGTACCTGAGAAGGTAATCCCAGAATGCACTGCTAACCATCAGTGAAAATGAACACAGTTTGTGGTGTGTGTGTGTGTGTGTGTGTGAAGTTGAAGCACTCGCACAGGTGCTGTCAGAATCAAGCTCTTGTCTGTGAATATTGCTGCTCTCCTGCTCTGATACGAGGCCTGATCTTCCCTGAATGGGGCTGTTGAATGTTTTCCAGCGGAGGAAAGCTCTGGAGAGCCGTCGAGTGTGATTATACGTTCAGATCACGCTCGTGATCGCTGCTGTTAATTGCCTGCGGTGATGAGGCTCTCTGAAGACGCGTGTTTAAGTTTCTCTGGAGATGCCGTCGATCTCTGGAGTGTCCGATTGTCCCCGACTGAATTCACCGGGAGAATATTAATGAGAAAATACTCATGTATAACATCTTGATGTGATCTGAAGCAGATGTGAGCGCTGTTTGCTGTGTTTCTGACCGTCACTGGCCTGTAGAGCTCAGATTAATGTTTCAAAGTTGTAAATAAAGGTTATTAGAGTACATTGTGCAAGAAAATACTTTTCTAGTCTTTCTACTTCAAAATGTCATCTTTAAAGGGGTCATGAACTACCTTTTTTATTATTTTCAACTGCTCTCTGAGGGCCGCTTATAATGTTATCAAGATTTTTTACATCAAAAATCATCAATTCAGAAGTAATAGTCTATTTTCTGTCCTGTTTTAAGCCCTCATCAGAGCACTCTTCACAGATGCTGTGATTTAGTGAAGTGCAGTGAAGGGACGTGTGGCCGAGTATGGTGACCCATATTCGGAATTTGGTCATTAATTAATTTAACCCATCTAAGTGCACACACACACACACCGTGAACACACACGGGGAGCAGTTGGGGGTTCGGTTCTTGCTCAAGGGTCTCCCCTCAGTCGTGGTATTGAGGGTGGAAGAGAGCACTGGACATTCTCTCCCCCCGCCTACAATCCCTGCCGGACCTGAGACTCTGACCCTTGACCTTTGGGTTACAAGTCCGACTCTAACTATTAGGCCACGACTGCCGCAAACTATTTAAGTTAAAAACACATAAATACTCAGTACATATTAAACGATCTTTAGCCGGATTAAACAGGCAGTGCTGTAGAATCGGTAGGCGGGGCTAAGCAGGCAGCACTGTAGAATCGGTAGGTGGGGCTAACCAGGAAGTGATGTAGAATGGTGGGCGGGGCTAAACAGGCAGCACTGTAGAGTCGGTCGGCGGGGCTAAACAGGCAGTGAAGTAGAATCGGTGGGCGGGGCTAAGCAGGCAGGGCTGTAGAATCGGTGGGCGGGGCTAAGCAGGCAGGGCTGTAGAATCGGTGGGCGGGGCTAAGCAGGCAGGGCTGTAGAATCGGTGGGCGGGGCTAAGCAGGCAGGGCTGTAGAATCGGTGGGCGGGGCTAAGCAGGCAGGGCTGTAGAATCGGTGGGCGGGGCTAAGCAGGCAGGGCTGTAGAATCGGTGGGCGGGGCTAAGCAGGCAGGGCTGTAGAATCGGTGGGCGGGGCTAAGCAGGCAGGGCTGTAGAATCGGTGGGCGGGGCTAAGCAGGCAGGGCTGTAGAATCGGTGGGCGGGGCTAAGCAGGCAGGGCTGTAGAATCGGTGGGCGGGGCTAAGCAGGCAGGGCTGTAGAATCGGTGGGCGGGGCTAAGCAGGCAGGGCTGTAGAATCGGTGGGCGGGGCTAAGCAGGCAGGGCTGTAGAATCGGTGGGCGGGGCTAAGCAGGCAGGGCTGTAGAATCGGTGGGCGGGGCTAAGCAGGCAGGGCTGTAGAATCGGTGGGCGGGGCTAAGCAGGCAGGGCTGTAGAATCGGTGGGCGGGGCTAAGCAGGCAGGGCTGTAGAATCGGTGGGCGGGGCTAAGCAGGCAGGGCTGTAGAATCGGTGGGCGGGGCTAAGCAGGCAGGGCTGTAGAATCGGTGGGCGGGGCTAAGCAGGCAGGGCTGTAGAATCGGTGGGCGGGGCTAAGCAGGCAGGGCTGTAGAATCGGTGGGCGGGGCTAAGCAGGCAGGGCTGTAGAATCGGTGGGCGGGGCTAAGCAGGCAGGGCTGTAGAATCGGTGGGCGGGGCTAAGCAGGCAGGGCTGTAGAATCGGTGGGCGGGGCTAAGCAGGCAGTGATGTAGAAGCGGTGAGCGGGGCCAAACAGGCAGTGATGTGTCTTTCTTTCTTTTGTTTATTGGCTGGTCAGTAGACGTCGTAGCAGCAAACACACTGTGCGATGATCATGCTGAATTTCTGACACTGTCAGAAAATTATTGTAGGCTATCTTTGGTCGCAAGACCGTGGCAACGGCCGTCTTTGAACCTCTCTCACTGTATGACACAGGACCACCGATTAGGAGCCACGATCACAGAAATCGCCATGATTGTTCACGATGGCAGACTTTCATCTAGGACAGCCAGAAATCGTGCAGTGTGTCCCGGGCTTTAGTAAACAGCAGTCATAAGGGTGTATGAACAGAGAGGATGGATTGTAAACTCTCCATCGTGGCTTATTCTTCTCTGCCGGTGCTGCGAGTCTGTTGGGTTTGTATTCGTTTCCTTTCATCTTAAAAAAGGATTTGTGGAGAGAGAAACATCAGCTTGTTCTTTTGTGTTTTCTCAAAGGTTCTTCCAGGAGGGATTCGTCCAGATGGTAATCATTCCGCGCTGTGAGTGTCCAGCGATTATTGATGGGACGTGAGAGTCGGGATGTAGATGTAGACAGGAGCCAAACATACAAGCTCTTGTAGACAAACAATAGAAACAGGAGTAGCAGAATCACATTTACCGCTGAAGACGTGAGACACACGATTGTGTAACTCCCAAATAAAGTGCACTGTGGTAATCAAGTCTTAATGAAATAAAATCATGCATTACAGCCTCCAGTGCATTAAAAAAAAGATTTTCATTTAGCAATAGTTCTGAGTTGATAAAAACTGCCTTTGTCTGTCAAATATTAGGGCTGAAACAAAAAAGACACTCTTCAGTCAGATCAGTCAGTCCTGGAGCTTCATAAACGCTTAGATGTAAGCTTCACAAATGTTAAAGTGAGTAATTTGTCTGAGGTTTGTTCGGGTTTGTCTGAGCTCTTGTAATGTTTCCAGTGGAATCCACACTGAGCTCGACACACTCTCATGAAATCTTAATAGCGGGAGGGAGACAATGCCTCACCTCAGGAGACAGCCAGATTTATGAAAATTAATAATTCACCAGTGTTTTCTCTTCTTCCTGCGAAAGCTCTGAGGACTGAATATTTCGAGATTTTCAGCTTATTTACTCTCGCATGTATTTCAAATGCGCTGCTGTGTGTTCAACAGCTACTGTATGTGGAGTCCGTGCTTACGCTGTCTCCTAAATTAAGATTCTCATTAAGAGCTCGTTATGATTTGAACTCGTAAAGCTTTATTATAGACGTGATTATTAGATGCACGATTCATCGGCACATCTTTGGTCGTGTTGTAATCATTCTGTTCAGCTGATGTCGTCAGTTTTTCTCTCACTGAACATCTTGTTTCCCTCAGTAATGTCAGATAATGGGAGTTCAGTTAGCTCTGTACTAGTTTACCAGTGTTAACTAACTCATCTTTAACACAGTGTCCATGTGGAGCAGCTGCAGTCATGTGTAGTGTCACTGCATCTTCTGGATTTTGGGATGTTTAGGGTCAGTGTTAGTAATTGTGATACTCTCATAACACTGACATCTGTTCTTTGGGACATTTTTGTGCCATGCATAAGTTCATGTGGAACAAGTAAAGCGTGTGCGTGCGTGCGTGTGTGTGCGTGAGTGTGCGTGAGTGTGTGTGTGTGTGTGTATGCGCATGTGAGTGTGTGTGTGAGTGTGTCTGTGGGTGTGTGTGTGTGTGCGCGAGTGTGTCTGTGTGTCTGTGTGTGTCTCCGCCTGCGTGTGTGTGTGCCAGTGTGTGTGTGTGTGTGTGTGTGTGTCTGAGTGAGTGTGTGTGTGCGAGTGTGTGTGTGTGTGTGTGCGTGGGTGTGTGTGTGTGAGTGTGTGTGTGTGCGTGTGCGTGCGTGTGTGTGTGCGTGTGTGGGTGTGTGTGTGTGTGTGTGGGTGTGTGAGTGTGTGTGTGCAAGTGAGTGTGTGTGTGTGTGCGCGAGTGTGTCTGTGTGTCTGTGTGTGTCTCCGCCTGCGTGTGTGTGTGCCAGTGTGTGTGTGTGTGTGTGTGTGTGTCTGAGTGAGTGTGTGTGTGCGAGTGTGTGTGTGTGTGTGTGCGTGGGTGTGTGTGTGTGAGTGTGTGTGTGTGCGTGTGCGTGCGTGTGTGTGTGCGTGTGTGGGTGTGTGTGTGTGTGTGTGGGTGTGTGAGTGTGTGTGTGCAAGTGAGTGTGTGTGTGTGTGCGCGAGTGTGTCTGTGTGTCTGTGTGTGTCTCCGCCTGCGTGTGTGTGTGCCAGTGTGTGTGTGTGTGTGTGTGTGTGTCTGAGTGAGTGTGTGTGTGCGAGTGTGTGTGTGTGTGTGTGCGTGGGTGTGTGTGTGTGAGTGTGTGTGTGTGCGTGTGCGTGCGTGTGTGTGTGCGTGTGTGGGTGTGTGTGTGTGTGTGTGGGTGTGTGAGTGTGTGTGTGCAAGTGAGTGTGTGTGTGTGTGCGCGAGTGTGTCTGTGTGTCTGTGTGTGTCTCCGCCTGCGTGTGTGTGTGCCAGTGTGTGTGTGTGTGTGTGTGTGTGTCTGAGTGAGTGTGTGTGTGCGAGTGTGTGTGTGTGTGTGTGTGTGCGTGTGAGTGTGAGTGTGTGTAAACTAGAGAAAGTGTTCAGGACAAAACACTTGTATGTGTATCAGTGGCACTGAAGTGTGAGCTTCATGTGTTTGAG
Organism: Sinocyclocheilus maitianheensis; assembly: GCA_018148995.1. Classification (NCBI taxonomy): domain Eukaryota; kingdom Metazoa; phylum Chordata; class Actinopteri; order Cypriniformes; family Cyprinidae; genus Sinocyclocheilus; species Sinocyclocheilus maitianheensis. The sequence continues at coordinate 291,622 of JADLZM010025903.1, forward strand.
TCTGTAGTCAGATCCAGCTAAAGGAAACACATCTGAGATTCAGATCAACAGACTGAATGTAGCTCAGCTATCAGCTGATGATGAACGAGAGACGTGTGTGTCTTTGGACTGCCGGTCATTTCGTTTGACTAGTCGTGACCTTCACACTCACACAGTGAGTTTCGAGCTGTCAGCACTGAACGCTTCACAAATGCTCGTCTAGATCAGCTCAGATCTCTGTGTGGTTCCTTTATCTAAAGAGTCTGCTCAGTAAAGACTGTAAGGCATAGTTCACTAAAAGTAAAAAAAAATAATAACTTGCTTTCCTCAGTGGAACACAAAAGAAGATATTTTGAGAGATGTCTGTTTTTGTCCATATAATGAGAGTTAATGTGTCCAGTGATGTTTTGGTCCCAGTGTTTTTCAAAATATCTTTTTTTTCCTCACAAGAAAGAAAGTCATACTGGTTTGGAGCCACATGAGGGTCAGTACATGATGACAGAATGATCATTTTTGGTGAACTGTTCCTTTAAGCCAATAATCAGTGATTCAGATATTTCATTTTCTACTTCTGCTCTATTTCACACTGTTCATCATCCCTTACGGCCATTTACATTTGTTTCATCATTTTCACTAGAATGATATATGTGATTTTTAGTTTCTGCACCAGTAGCATCAACATTTGGGAATGTGTTGAAACGGAGGCGGATGAACTCAGAACAGCATATTAACATAAACTACAGCCAGCCAGATACCGAATGAGTCGTGCTCTATTGGTCAGTCAAACAGATGGCCCAGTCTAAACTCATGCGATCTGTGTGAGTCAGAAGTTGACGTCAGGTGTCTCAAATGAACAGCGATCAATGCTGTGAAAGTGTCACAAAGGCTCTGTTCAGATCTTTTGTGACTCCGATCATAACGGTGTGAGCAGCACAAGACACATGGAATCTGATTTGGATCTGAGGCTTGCAGTGTGAACGTATCCAGATTCACTCCTCAGGAATCTAGCGGCCCGTGACTGTGAGCAGATCCGCTCATGCTGGCTGCGTTGGAGTCCGGTTCTCCTGAACTTTCTGGCCAACAGTTTTGCAGTAATGAACCTAATTCAGCTGAGCTGTTTAACGTCTCTCAGGTCAATATCACAACTAGACACTGATGAATCTGGTGTGCGATAGCAAGCGAAGCACTGAACTAGAAGCGCCTCTAATGAGCCGCAGCAGGACGAGCGTTTGACCCGTGTGAAACTGTGGCTAAATGTGAAACTCATATCTGCTGTTCTCTAACACTGCTTTTCTAATGTTTCTCAGCGGGGCGTCTTGCATTCTGACATCTCATCTTCTCTCGCTCGCTGACTTTGAACTGATCAGTTCTCCAATGAAAGATTCATGTGTCTGATGGTCAGATGTGTGACTGTGAAGCATGGCACTAACTCTGTCTTTCTCTCTCTTTCTCTCCTCGGTGCGGTCCGGGAACAGAAGAGTACGCGTTGGAAGGTAAGCGGCTGATTAATAACAGTTAAAGATGCTGTGTGATGTTGAGGATTGGTGTCGGTGTCAGCGAGGCTGTTCTCAGATTGGACTGCGGTTTTGGCGACTTTTGGGGGCTTTGATATGCTCTTCCTCCTTTGTTTCTTTTCTTCTTATGAGTTGGTTTGATTTTTACCTTTCAGTGAGTTGAAATGGAGCAAACGCAGTCGAATGGCTCAGTGTTGTTGACCAAAAACTCAGTGCGGTTGTTTAGTGGCACAGCAGGTCCAAACCCGCTGTCGTGTGGAAGTCCAGCATGTAGACTGGTTCTCATGCGAGATGCTGAAGGTTAAACCCTCCCAATGGTGTCCCTCTGGCGTCTGACAGACCAAACCCCGCTCGCGTCCGTCGAGGGCCAGATGTATTTACCCATAATTCCCCCGCAGGCTGGATTTGTCTGCGTAATTGATGGCGCTGTGCTTCTCTCAGGTGTGTGTTTGGGGATAAGGCGCAGGTATCTGGATGTTTTCCCACTATCAGGATGCTGCTGATGGATTACCCCTCTCTACCCAACATGCCTCGGGAGGCACGTCGCTATGGCAACAGAGCAGATACGTGTGTGCGTGTGTGTGAGCTGATGATGATGGCAGAACACGCTTCATTGGCAGGAGCCTCATGGATGTTATCCACATGTTTCCAGTGTTTTCAGCTTGATTTACACAAATCTGATAATAGCACAAGTTAGACATTTCCATTATTGTCTGAGCAGCGGAAGCTTCAGCACCATTTAATATCATTTTCAGGCATATCAATTTTCATATTACAATAATTTAAGCTTTTATCACAGTATTGAATTATGGTACAAAAACAGTAAGCCTTTTCCTCTTAGTAACAATTTTAAAGGGCTCATCGGATGAACATTTTCCACAAGTTGGCATGATTTATTAACATCTTTGTGAAATGTCTGTAACATATTTTGCTTAAAAACACTCAATGGCAGTGTAATCAACACCCTTTTTGCCTTGTCAAAAACAGCTCTGCTCACACCAGCCGGTTTTGGTGTATGTCTCTTTAAATGATAATGAGTTACTGCACCCCTCCCCCCTTCCGGGATCTCCACTAAAGATAAAATAAATCCACTCCTCTCTTGTCTCCTCCGAGCCTGGGACTCAAAATAATGATTTGTGTTGGTCTGTGCAGCCAACGACAGAACATTTAGCATGTTTTTCTGCAAACTTTTGCCGCGGCGTCAGAACAAGTACACCGCTGTCGCTTGCGAAAACAACAATGAGCGCCATACGGTAATATTATATTAAGAACCCCTTCCTACGTCAGATCTGATCGGCTCATTTTCTCACATGCTTGCAGAGAAAGGCTTACAAAACCAAACTTACTGGGTTCTTCTTTTTCACGTTTTCTGAGTTGGTAGATGCACCAGACACTCAATTATAGCACTTAAACACAGAAAAAGTCAGATTTTCATCCGATGAGCCCTTTAACAAATTTTTCCAAATAACAAAAAGAACATTTAAAAACAATACACAATAAAACTGTATGAAGTAAACAAATGTTTCAAACAGATTAAAGGACAAAAGACCACAAGAGATTCATTACGAGTCTGTGCAGCTTCTGCAAAGAGGGAGACTGGAAACACTTTTGTTCAGGTCTGAAACTGCTTTTCGTCTGTTCTGATCGAAGCGGGTGACATTTGCTGCTGTGGTGTGGCTCAGTCAGTAAAGCAGAGAGGCCTTGATGTGAGAAGACTCGAGACGAGAGATCTCAGCGCTGACCTGGAACTGATCCACTGTCTCCAGCCTGAGCCACAGAGCCGGTCAGTCAGGCACTGGAAACATCTGCTGCATGAATAATGAACTATAAGATACAGACAGAGAGCGAGACCAACACAAACTCTGAAAAACTGATGAGGTGTCCATCATTCCTGCAAACGCCAGGAGACTAGCACTGACCGTTTGTGTAGTAATTAGTATGCAAACCTCTGATATTTGATCATTTTATAGATGAGTGATCATGACTGATTATCTATGAATCAACCAAACCTGCAAGGCTTCATTAGATTCTGGCCTGGATCACAAAAAGGCTATTTTGTTAATTATCTTGTTAATTTAGCTTTCCTTAAAACAGTCTGATCATCTTCAAAAAGAGTTGCATTACGTTTGCATTTATGCAATTGGCAGATGTTTTTATCCAAAGTAACTTTACTAAATTAAAAAACAAAACTACAGAGAGTTTTATCTGCACATTTATGAAAATACATGAAGTGCATTATAATAATCGTAATAATTCAGAGGCAGTGCAGATTTCTGATTCATTGTGGCTCAAGCAGATGCTTTGTTTGCATCATCGAATCACTATTTTGCTGTTTAACACTGTAAAGATGCTTTGAAACAATCTGTTGTATAAAGCGCTTTAGAAATAAAGGTGACTTGACTTAAATCTGTACTATTTAGATTTTCTTTTTCACAGAAATTGATTTATTATTAGTCCATTTAATGAAGGTCAATGGGGTCCAATGTTGTTTTGTCCCCAAGGTTCTTCAAAAACATCTTTAATGAAAGTCATAGAGATTACCGTGAGGGCAGGATAATGAGATAAAAAGATAATTTGTGGATGAGACAGTGTTTTTTCCAGCTGTGGTGGCTGGACTGTTTCCCATGAACCACGCCCCAGAATCACATGCACTCAAACTCAGAATTCCATTCATTTGAACTAAAAAAGACAAGTAAACAGTAAGTAATGAAATAAGAACAAATAAATAAATGACAATAGCACACACAAAAGCAATAACAAGATGCAAATGTATTTAGGCTGCTGTCTCTTTAAGAGCTCATGCACGGCTCTGATATACTGTTACAGTGTGCTTTGCTTCTCAACGGTTTACATTCACTCACTAGCCTACATACCGACGATGCTTAATATAAACCGACTGTGTTTACGTGAATACTCAGACAGGCATTTTGACATAATTTTGTGTGTATTTGACCGTTTCTGTGCAATACGGCACAAAACATAACTCAATTCTGTCGTCGCGCACTGCTTCTAATTTCTGGGTGTGCGCACACAGAAAACAGTCTATAAGAGAGCGCGCGAGTACTGTATTGAGTTCTCTTTCACTCTTTTTGCACTTGAATGGTTTAAAGTCACTTCAGTGTTTAAATTGGCTATACATTCTGTCATCTGTCATCGCGTTACAAGCACAGAACCTGCAAGAATGAGTAGAATTATGCTCAATACATACACACCATCCCGTGCCGAAATGCAGGTCCTGCTCTGTGTCCTCCGCTATAGATTACCAGACTGAGTACTGTGAGTGATGTGAGGCACAATGTTTCTTTCAGATGTTTGTCCTGGTTTTGTCACAGGGATGTGGATGTGGAAATTGGCAGTGATAAATGTGAAGGGTAAGTAGTTAGATCACCTGCTGGTCATTATGAGAGAGTTAATGGACGCGCGGTTGAGGAGCCGCCGGTCGGTCCTCCACAGATAGCCGTGCTTGAGCCGGATGGCTAATTGTTGACTAACCTAGATTTCGGCTCGGTCTTGGATGCCCTATTTCCAGGGTTGGTGTAATTAGCGGCTCTGGCCGGGTGCTCAGAAGGTGTGGTTAGATTGATGAGATCCAGCGTCTCTCAGGTGCCTGTGGGGAAGGAGGCTCTCGTCTGACAGAGAAAAGCCCTGCAAATGGATGAGCTGGGAACGCCGTGACCCCGTTCTGCTCCGAAACCTGTCACCTGTGTTTCCTAACCACGTACGTGAACTCTGATTCGCCTGGAATGAGTTTTAAGCATTTTTGCTGTTTGTTCTGCAGTAGTTCAGAGCTTCTGGGAGCTCAGAAGAGCTGTTTCTTCTGGTCACGGCCGATTGGTTTGTTTGTCTGATCGGGCTGCTGTCCTTATCTGGCCGATCCCAGCTAATGATCGTTCCCTCTGGAACATTCGGGATTAAACCTCATGACGGGTGGAGGATCTTGGATATTTCCTCCTCTCTTGGCCGTAAACTGGAAGGCTGATGTCCTCCGTAGATATGAGATTAAAGTTTGCCGTTATCACAGATTAGAGTGGATCAGCTAAACCAGATTAGGGATTAGTTCAGAACATTCTCCAGAGCAGACCAGAGTGAGTTCTTGTCATTTTGTTTGGGATGGGTTTGTGCGATTTACTGATGGATGGGTCGTTGTGCTTCTTTGTAGAAAAGAGAAGAGATCAGTGTCTTGTGCTAGTCCAGCGTTTGGTTTGATCTAACACTGATCATGTTTTCGTCATGTGATCATGCTTTTACTCGTATTTACCTGTTTTATCTTCCCATAATGCACTGCTGCAGCACTCTGTAGCTCGGTCTGTGTGATGGTGCTGATGCAGTTGCTCAGTCTCTGTTTATGTCTGTATTTTTCAGTCTCTTCATTGATTTTCATCTGTTGTCTTTGTCTCAATGCTGTTGTCTCATCCATACACACCTTTAACCCTCCACATCAGCGTGAGACAGAGAGAATGAAGCTTCAGAAACACATGATGAGTCACATGAAGAAGAGCAGAGAGACCATGTGACTACAGCAAAACCTGAGGCGTCCAATCAGCAGGCAGCGTTTCACCCCACATTGATGCACCTGCAGTCACACTGGAGCGTTAGTGAAGCCTTGAGAACTTTCTGGAATGAGTAGATGAATTCGATTTAACAAACAACACAAAAACATTACGTGTTTTCACATATTCATCAACCAAAGAGATTGAGGAGTCAAAATCTCAACACCGATCAAATAGAGACAGTTCTTAAAGATTCACCAGCGTTTAGCTGGAGCCACAGTGGAGTAGTTTAGATTTAACGTTTGATTTGTGTGTGTGTGTGAGTGTGAGTGTGCGTGTGTGTGCGTGTGTGAGAGTGTGTGTGTGCGTGTGTGTGCGTGTGTGAGCGTGTGAGAGTGTGTGTGTGTGTGTGTGTGTGTGTGAGAGAGAGCGTGTGAGCGTGTGTGTGTGTGTGAGCGTGTGTGTGTGAGAGAGAGAGTGTGTGAGAGAGAGTGTGT
>JADLZM010025903.1:313781-334190 GCA_018148995.1 Sinocyclocheilus maitianheensis
GGCAACATGTATATCGAAAATAGCAGAGGACCTAGGACAGATCCTTGTGGCACTCCATATTTTACTGGTGATATTTGAGATGACTCCCCATTTAAATGAACAATGTGGTAGCGATCGGACAGGTAGGATCTAAACCATCTTAAAGCCTGCCCTTGGATACCTGTATAGTTTTGTAATCGATCTATCAGTATGTCATGATCTATAGTATCGAATGCAGCACTAAGGTCAAGTAAAACTAGCAATGAGACACAGCCTTGGTCTGACGCAAGAAGCAAGTCATTTGTAATTTTAACAAGTGCAGTTTCTGTGCTATGGTGGGGCCTGAAACCTGACTGAAATTCTTCATAGAGATCATTTTTTTGCAGGAAGGAGCACAATTGAGCAGACACAACTTTTTCTAAAATTTTAGACATAAAAGGAAGATTTGAGATGGGTCTGTAATTAGCCAGTTCACTAGGATCTAGTTGTGGTTTCTTAATAAGAGGCTTAATGACCGCCAGCTTGAATGTTTTTGGGACGTGACCTAAAGACAACGACGAGTTAATAATATTGAGAAGCGGTTCTTCTGCTACAGGTAACAACTCTTTCAGTAATTTAGTGGGTACAGGATCTAACAGGCATGTTGTTATATCACTGTGTATCCCCACTTGTGACATAACGTGGGCAGGGAGGAACACACAACCTATAACGTGGCTTGCACTCGCCCTTTGCATGCTTTGTCTTAGCGTGAGCCTTAGACATAGCTGCTTATTAGACTTTTTCTCACAATAGACAGACAATAAATATGACTGACACACACAGAGCGCTTCGCTGAATGACACACGTGCTTTTATAGCTTCCTGGTCATGACGTCATCTGCCATGACGTCCCGTTTAGCTATTGGACTGATTTCACATGTGATTCAGAGCGTGGGTCGCAGAAGGCGTTCCCCTAGCGTTGTCGACGCAGCTCGAGTTCCTGAAGAGGAACCATGGTTCCCTGAGTAGGGAACGAGACACTGCGTCCTCTAGGGGTCACTATGGAGAACGCCTCGTCGTGACCCGTGTCTGAAGCATACATACAAAAACACCAACAACACGTTGGCCGGCGACAGCCCATGACGTCACTACCGGTGCGACTATAGTAGAAATAGGCGCCGGGAGAACATGTCATTCACTTCTTCGTCTGAAGCTTGTGTTCGAAGCATGGCAGGAAGCCTAGAGGACGCAGTGTCTCGTTCCCTACTCAGGGAACCATGGTTACATAAGTAACCTGAGACGTTTCTCAGTATTATTGATCTCTGCTCAGGAAGCGCAGCAGTGGTTTCTAAGGTCACTTCCTCCCATACACGTGTCACGGTTCATGAACTCGTTTAGTCTCCTGTAAGGAGGACACCGCTGCAACATCAGTGTTTGATCAGCAGAGCTGCAATGTTGTCCTGAATAAAGCTCAGATCAGAAACTCTGCAGTTTGTGACTCATTTAGTTCTTATTCTCTCAGAGTCCGGTGGAAGGTTTCTGATGGTTTTGAACTGGATTGGATTATGAGTGATTCAGTCACTGACTCAGAGTGTGGGCGAGAGACACTCGAAGCACCTGATCAAACACAGGAGAGAGAATCAGTCAGAAAGCACAGCGCTTAAATCGTCTCACACTCTTAATATCTCACGTCCTTCTTTAAATGCTCGTGAAACCCATTTTATTTCTGAACGTGCACAAGTGCTTTTTATTTAGCGCAAACCGATCCAGATTCATATCCCAGTCTTATTATATGCAATTATTTTAATAAACAGCAGCTAAACTCGAGCAGTGATCAGCATGCAGTAAATGGAAATAAGTGACTTTTAATAATGTATATGTGTGTGTTCTGCAGGAAATCATGTGAGTTTGGAGCGAGAGAACACTAACACTTCTCTCTCTGTCTCTGTCTCTCTGCAGTCGTGTGGAATCATGGGAAGTGTTTCTCAGGGAGCAGATGCTAGTTTGAGTGTGTGGGACGCTGTCAGATGCCGCAGAAAATGACTTTGTGTCGTCCTTCCATTTGGAAAATGAAATGAAAGCTCAATTGAGACGCGTTTAACACTTACAGACTTGTTAACGTGTTTCTTCTTCATTCAGTCAAATGTCATCGTGTAGTCGCTCCACTTTAGTCTGATTGCGGTGAAGATCCATGTGACGTGTGCAGCAGGAACACATCAGAGTTTCTGAAATAAATACAAATGATTTAACAGACACATACCAACTGTCCCATAATTCAAGAGTCTGAACAAACACACTGATATAATATATGTGTTTAAAGAGTATTCTGAGGCTGACTAGATAAAACAAATGTCACCATTAGTTGTCGTGTGAGAGTATGTGTGTCTGTCTTGCACTGTGTGTTTGTGTGTCTGTGTATATATATGTGTGTGTGTGTGCGTGTCTGTCTCTGTGTGTGTGTGTGTGTCTATGTGAGTGTGTGTGTGTGTGTGTGTGTGTCTGTACTCATGGAGAGACAGAACACTTGAGGTCTAGAGTATAAATTAACTTTTGTATATGATGGTGGTGGTGGTCATCATCATCTCCATCATCTTTCTCTCTCTCCACTGACGCTCATTAAGTGATCTTTGTCTTTTGTTTGCATGTATTTCTAGTGTGATATAAGGTTTGGTCGTGAATCTCCGTGAGTCACTTTGCTCATGTTCACAGCTGCACATTTGGACGAAAGGAAGCGGAGCTCTTCAAACCCCCATGAGCCTCAGTCAGTCCTTCAGTCCTGGAAACAACTGATGAACCACTGATGACAGATGGACAGACAGACACACACAGACACAGACAGACAGACAGACAGACAGAGTTTATTCAGTTTCCTCTGAATAATGTGCAGTTTGAAGGCAAATGAAAATAAATATAGTGAATGTATTTTTGTAGACTGTAGGGTTGTACTGGTAGACGATAGTATCTTGTATCGACGATAGCAGATGTCTTTGTCGATAGTCAAGACGATATTAGGCTCATTTTCCTATTAATGTATTCAATTATTATTATTATTAGGCGGCCTATTATAATTCGGCTTATTATCCTATATTGCCCTGCTATTTCACTTCAGCACCGCACGTCACACACTTGCGCACATGAGGATTAGAGGCTGTAGCCGGTGAAGGAGTCTCCAAACACAAACACAGACGTACATTGTCTGCTGATATAAGGTAGTCCTATTTCATTGCACTTTAACAAGTAATCTGAACGGCCTGTATATGTGCAATATTTTAACCGAGCCCTCACTAACTGAGTTTAATGCACACTAACTGAGTTTATGTTAGAAAGCATCTCATTCTTGTTTCTGTGGCGGTACGTTGGTCTCGTCATACTACGTGCCGTCCGGAGGGCTGTGTGACTGATGTATCTGTTTAATTTAACTCCAAATATATGAACTTTGAATGATAAAGTAGTAATAGTTCATATATTATATGAATTATATGAACCTGTTTTGAATACTTTTATATTCAATGTATTTGTTTATGTTCAATATTTAGTATTAAACTATTGGTCTTTAAAATAAATCTACTTTTGACTGTTGACTGATTTTGCGGACCTTTTAGACTGATAACTTCTGTGCGCCGATGCGGAAAACTTGTCACAGGACGCGCGGTCATAATAGGCTGATGATACACCGATCTAAAGTGTCCAGATAGACATTTGTTACCCATTCTCAATGTGAAAGTGCCTAAGCAAAATTGCTCAAAACGTTGCCCCGAATATATATATGAACTAGCTGTTTTAAATATTATTATATTTAACATGTTAGTTTATCAGTATGTTTGAAAGTATAGGCCTATTATTTAGATTAGTGATGCTTCCACGCTCTCTCTCTCTCTCGATTTAAAACACAAAATAGTTCAATTCAATTCAATTCAAGTTTATTTGTACAGTGCTTTTCACCATACAAATCGTTGCTAAGCAACTTTACAGCAAATTAAGTTTTTACAATATTTAGTGGTAGCTTATCAGTGGTGACTGTCTGTTAATGTACATATGGCAGAAATGTACGGAAAAATCAACTAAAGATGTAATCAAACAGACGATGAACACTATTGACAGCAATTATTATATGATGTAATAAACCTTATAGCAAAATGTGGTAGTTCTGTAAGTTGTTTCAGGGTTGGCATCATCTGAGGTCCTCTGAGGGGTTGACATAATCTCTTCTCAGGTGTTCTGGATCCAGACTGAAGCTTGTGTAAATCCTAGTTACCACGGGATGTGGTAATATGATCATATTTTCTTGACCTGGTAAGGACTCTAGCCGCTGCATTTTGTTTATTGAAGATGCAGGACAACCACCTAGCGGTGCATTACAATAGTCCAGTCTAGAGGTCATGAATGCATGAACTAGCTTTTCTGCATCAGAAACAGGTATCATGTTTCGTAACTTGGCAATGTTTCTAAGATGGAAGAATGCCGTTTTTGTAACATGGGAAATATGATTTTCAAAAGACAAGTTGCTATCTAATATAACACCCAGATTTTTGACTGTAGAGGAAGTAACCGTGCATCCGTCTAGTTGCAAATTGTAATCCACGAGATTCGGTGTACTGTCTTTTGGTCCAATAAGTAATATCTCTGTCTTATCCGAATTTAATAGGAGAAAATTATTGGTCATCCAATCTTTTACATTTTTAACACACTCTGTTAGCTTAGATAATTTAGAAGTTTCATCTGGTCTTGTTGAGATATATAGTTGAGTATCATCGTCATAACAGTGGAAACTACTCCTGTATTTTCTAATAATATTACCAAGGGGCAACATGTATATTGAAAATAGCAGAGGACCTAGGACAGATCCTTGTGGCACTCCTTGTCCTTGTCATAGGCTATTTCATAAAATAGTTATGAAATAGCCTATGACAAGTACAGAGTCTCTCTCTTGCCCACACCCACCCATGCATGATAATACCATGTATCGGCGATCACACAGGCTGGCGCTATGACGAATCGAAAAATGACCATATCGCCCAACAATAGTAGACTGTGCCATTAAACGTGCAAAAAACAACTTTACAGTCTAAAAAAACAATTTCTGATCGCTTACCATTTTAAAGCAGAAGTTATAATCACTCAATAAAAAAAAATGAAAGTATTTAAACTGAATTGAAAAACAGAGAGATTCAAACCTAGAAAAAACAAGTTTGTCAGAGACAGATTTCCCAGAATGCATTGCTGCCATCGATGTGATATATATCTGTAATTAATGAGGACAGTCACGTTTCTACAGCATGAAAGCAGCTTCACTCCAGCAGAAGAATAGACTGCTAGAAAGAGAGAGAGAGAGAGAAGGCAGGGAGGAGTTCGGTTTCCCAGCATGCTTTGAGTTTGGTGCAGGTGAGTGACTGTGTGATAAGAGCTGATGGTGAAGCTGCTGCTTCTCTCTCTCTCTCTCTTTCTCTCTCACGCAGACATTTCACCAGGCGTGTGTGATGGACGGCCTGCGGGCAGACGAGTGTTTGTGCGCTGAGCGGGTCTGGCAGAGAGCGATAAGAGGCAGCCACACACACTCAAACACACACATTCTGGCCAGAGAAACATTCTTGCGCTGTGACAGATGTAAGCGTATGAAATCACATGCACACATGTAAAATCCCCCCCCCCCCCCCCACACACACGCGTGCTCTGGCTGGTGTTCTTCATGTGGATTGTGATGGAGACTGAGATCTGTAACACACACGTGCAGCTTCAGTCTGACGGTCACAGGCGTCCATACCTTCTGCTACTCCGCAGGGTGACAGATGCAGTTTTTGAGACACGAGACACGTTGACCATTAAAATGAAGAGAAAATAACAAGATTTCCTCGAATCTAGACGCTCACATGTGAGAAACCTGCCTTCGTTTAGAAGGACTAGAAATAACACACACTTTTGGATGAACGCGAGCCATCAGTCTGTTCTGAGCTCGCATGTGCTTTCATTCTTTGCTGCTGTTTCTGTCTAGAATGGGGTCACATGTGTGACGTCTCTTGTGCAGGTCAAAGCTGTGTTGTTTATCTGAAGGGTCAGTGGTGTCGTGTGTGATTGAGGTGGACAGATTCACTGTACAGCTGCTGTAGTTTTACACACAGATTCACACGAATCTGTATGTAATTCGTGTGAATGTTCAGAATGGTTATATTTCTGAAAGTGTGATTAATGTCCACCGTATGGAAGCTGAATAAGTGTCTGCTATAGTTGGATGGTATGTCAAGTCAAGTCACTTTATAGCGCTTTATACAGTACTGGTTGTGTCAAAGCAGCTTTACAGTGTCAAACCGGAAAATTGTTGGTCAGTAATGCAAGAAGACGTAATTTTTCCAGTTAAAAATGTATGTACTGTGGTCAGTAATGCAAGAAGACGTCATTTTTCCAGTTAAAAATGTATGTACTGTATATATCATGGCGACAATTTAAAGTGTGTATCAATAGAGATTTTTGCTGTATCATTTATATTTTGGTATGTAAATATATCCACAACGGAAGTTTTTAACATGTTAACGTGATAAAGAAACATGCATGCAAAGGAGGTGCTTGATGTTCAAATAGCTTATTTGTATTTATTAAATTTTTTTTGCTTAATTTGTTTATTAAACTTTTACAATAATAACAGGGTAAAATACTGTAAAAAGAGTTTAAATTAAACAAGCTAAATTTAAAATACATACGTTTGAAACATACATTAAAAAAAGTACTCAATACATAATTATGCTGTAATAATAAAATAAGTTATGGATGGACATAACCATAACATATGTATCAGATCTGCAGGGACCTGATGGCAACGATCCCATAGAGCAGTGGTTCCCAAACTTTTTGCAGCGTGCACCCCTTTCTAATAGAAGAGGTATGGAAGAAGATCTGGCTCCAGGTCTCAGTGCAACTCGTGTGCTGACTGACACTCCTGAAGCGCATGCAGAAAGCTCTGACAGCACGCTATCATCAATGTTGCTCTCTTATACAGTTTATTGCACTTGAATAGTCAGAATATCATCAAAATGAATGTAAAGAGTTGGGAGAAAATTGCATGTGTATCATCATATTGGATTGGTGCTTTAGGTCTTAGAGTGACAGCAGCCTAATAAACCCGCTGCTGCCGTCTGTGTCTTTAATGATAATCAAACAACAAAAGACAGAGAGAAAATCACTCACTGCTCTTGACTGAATCACTTTAGTAGCTTTAATAAGAATCAATGTATATTTAATTCACACAGTGAAGACTATGCCGTTTTATTTTACATTTGATTAATTTTCTCTAGTATTTCTTGCTTGAATGCTGCTGATAGATCTGCTGTACGTGAAGAATTTAAAGCAGTGTTTATTGAATTTGCATGTTTCGTATGTTATATTTGTCCTGATATTTGTTATTTGCATTTTTGTTCTTATTTTTAATAACAAAAATAACACATGAACTGTATTGTTGTCATGGAATAAAGTTATCTTACCTGTAGTATCTCCAGCAAACACATCAGATGATCCCTCTCTGTTTCTCCTGCAGCGTCCAGAATCAGACTCGCGCAGCGTTGGTCAGCTGTGTTGTGTTTATTGCTTTGAGTAGGTCAGTGTGTCCTTTCCACAGTGCTTCATTCAGTTGTTCCCGGCGTGTCGGAGCAGACCTTGATTTTCCAGTGTTTCTGTCTCTGGTTCCGAGCCTCTCATGACTGAAGAGACCTCGGATGGATTCGGGCCCGCTGGGATCACACACACACACACACACACACACACGTCCATGTAGCCGGCCGAACAGCACCCGCTCACAGATATAACTCTCTTTCAGAGCAGGGGCTGCTGGGTAATTGGATTTAATTGGATTTAGCAGCTCATTGACCTTGTGGTCAAACTATCCTGCCCTAACAATGAGACCACGGAGCGAGAAGATCCCACACACACCATATCCCACCAGTCCTGCTGCTTATTAACTCATTAATATTCCCCAGTCGTCAATGTCAAGAGATTCAGACCATGAAACAGAGTTTCCTCTGCTGAAAGGAAGTTTGAGGTCAGAAACGCCGTGGGTGTTCATTCCCTGCCGCACTTTCATAACGTGTGTTACTGTGTCTGTATCAGACCTCCATTCCCATACTAGTCAGGAAGCTAGTTAACCTGTGGACTAACTAACCTGCATTATAAAGGCCTGCGTGTCTGCATTGAGAGTTTCAGCAAACACGTGCACAAGCGTTTTCTCTCTTCAGAGAATCTGAGCGCTTCTGTTTAACAGCTGCATTTACTGCGATACGTCTCATTTACCGCGGTGTGCTTCCCTCAGGCTGGGTCTCTTCACTACACGTGTTTTGGTTTGATATATGTATTTGCTTTTCCCTTTGATGAAGATAAGCGTGTGAAGCGTTCAGGGCTCCGGCTATTTGTGATTTTCAAAGACGAATCATTTCAGTCTTCCTTTCGTCTTTCCAGGTAGCCCTCAGTAATTGATTGACTTGCCGTTTGTTTCGGTGGGAGAGACCATGCTTTGCTGGCAGCCTGTTGTTCTCTGTAAATGTTGTTGGCTCTGATGTTTTCCTTCACGTCATCTTTGAGCGGTTCGTTCACCTCGGGCTCTCAGCGCCGTCTCAATCCTGTTGACCTGCTCAGATGATCAGAACTCGAGTGAGTCTGTGCTTCTCTCGTACTGACATTTACATCGTTCAGCAGATGTTCTGAATGACGAAAAACACAGTCGATTTATCATTCAGAAGTGCATGTGGAGAATAAATCAGAGTAGAACAGAAGCTGCTGAAAACTATTGAAATTATTTTCTTTCTCTTTTTACAGTAGTAGTATGCCTTGTGTTTGTGGCTAAGTGTTTAATTTCTCCAGCTGAGTCTGATGGCTGTGATGAAGTCTTACGATTCTGAAGTTGTTAGCATAAGCATGAGTGCAAATTTGGACAGTTGGTGGCGCTAGAGGGTTTGAGTTCTGTGGGTAATATTGAGGCCATCCTCTAATTTCATAACTTTCCTCTGGTGGTTCTAAAAAATCAAATGGAAATCAAAATGGAAAACACTGAATTTGGGAAAAATTCAATGATATCGTAGGGCCTTAAAATTTAACTTTTGTAAAGTTTTAAGAAATTGTTAAATTATACAAGTTTCATTTCAAATAATCAAACATGCTTTTTGATTACCAAAACATATTTAAAGGAATAGGCCACTGAAGAATGAAAAATTCTGTCATAATTTACTCATCCTCCACAAACATGTATGAGTTTCTTTCTCCTGTTGAATATAAAAGAAGATATTTTGGAGAATGTAGGTAACCAAACAGTTGCTGGCAGCTATTGGCATCCATAGTATTTTCCCCCCATTTTATGGAAGTCAATGGTTACTATCAACTGTTTGCTTACCAACATTATTCAAAATATCTTAATTTGTGTTCAAGAGAAGAAAGAAGCATGTACAGGTTTGAAACAACTTGAGGGTGAGTAAATGATGACAGAATTTTCATTTGTCAGTGGACTATACTTTTAAGAATTACAGCAGAGCTATTTGGATTTCATGGATCTCTAGTTTGGCAGCTCCTCTGCAGAGGAACAGACATTACGAAGCTTCTAGAGAGCGATTTTCTAGAAATTAGTGAAATGTGTTGGAGGCAACATAATAACAGCAGAATGAGAATGATGTGAGCTCAGTTTGGCAGTCAATTGTGTGTGTGTGTGAGAGTGTGTGTGAGTGTATGTGTGTGAAAGAGAGAGTGTGTGCGTGAGAGAGAGAGAGTGGGAGGGCGAGTGTGTGAGAGTGTGCGTGGGAGCGAGTGTGAGTGTGAATGAGTGTGCGAGTGAGTGCGCGATTGTGGGAGAGTGTGCGTGTGGGAGAGAGTGCGTGTGAGAGCGAGTGCGTGTGAGTGGGAGTGAGTGCGTGTGCAAGTGAGTGTGCGTGCGTACGAGTGCGTGTGAGAGAGCGTGACTGTGCGAGTGTGAGTGAGTGCGAGTGCGGGTGAGAGAGCGTGAATGTGCGAGTGTGAGTGAGTGCGAGTGCGGGTGAGAGAGCGTGAATGTGCGAGTGTGAGTGAGTGCGAGTGCGGGTGAGAGAGCGTGAATGTGCGAGTGTGAGTGAGTGCGAGTGCGGGTGAGAGAGCGTGAATGTGCGAGTGTGAGTGAGTGCGAGTGCGGGTGAGAGAGCGTGAATGTGCGAGTGTGAGTGAGTGCGAGTGCGGGTGAGAGAGCGTGAATGTGCGAGTGTGAGTGAGTGCGAGTGCGGGTGAGAGAGCGTGAATGTGCGAGTGTGAGTGAGTGCGAGTGCGGGTGAGAGAGCGTGAATGTGCGAGTGTGAGTGAGTGCGAGTGCGGGTGAGAGAGCGTGAATGTGCGAGTGTGAGTGAGTGCGAGTGCGGGTGAGAGAGCGTGAATGTGCGAGTGTGAGTGAGTGCGAGTGCGGGTGAGAGAGCGTGAATGTGCGAGTGTGAGTGAGTGCGAGTGCGGGTGAGAGAGCGTGAATGTGCGAGTGTGAGTGAGTGCGAGTGCGGGTGAGAGAGCGTGAATGTGCGAGTGTGAGTGAGTGCGAGTGCGGGTGAGAGAGCGTGAATGTGCGAGTGTGAGTGAGTGCGAGTGCGGGTGAGAGAGCGTGAATGTGCGAGTGTGAGTGAGTGCGAGTGCGGGTGAGAGAGCGTGAATGTGCGAGTGTGAGTGAGTGCGAGTGCGGGTGAGAGAGCGTGAATGTGCGAGTGTGAGTGAGTGCGAGTGCGGGTGAGAGAGCGTGAATGTGCGAGTGTGAGTGAGTGCGAGTGCGGGTGAGAGAGCGTGAATGTGCGAGTGTGAGTGAGTGCGAGTGCGGGTGAGAGAGCGTGAATGTGCGAGTGTGAGTGAGTGCGAGTGCGGGTGAGAGAGCGTGAATGTGCGAGTGTGAGTGAGTGCGAGTGCGGGTGAGAGAGCGTGAATGTGCGAGTGTGAGTGAGTGCGAGTGCGTGTGAGAGAGAGTGTGAGTGCGTGTGAGTGTGCGTGTTATCGTGAGTGTGCGTGTGAGAGAGAGAGTGCGCGTGAGTGTGCGAGTGCGTGTGAGAGAGAGTGCGTGTGAGGGTGAGTGAGTGAGTGTGTGTGCGAGTGTGAGAGAGTGTGCGAGTGCGTGTGCGAGAGAGTGTGAGAGAGTGTGTGCAAGTGCGTGTGCGAGTGAGTGTGCGTGTGAGAGAGAGAGAGTGTGAGTGCGAGTGTGTGAGAGTGTGTGCGACTGCATGTGCGAGTGAGTGTGAGAGTATGCGTGTGCGTGAGAGAGAGTGTGAGTGCGAGGGCGTGAGAGTGTGTGCGACTGCATGTGCGAGAGAGTGAGAGAGTATGCGTGTGCGTGAGAGAGCGTGTGAGTGCGAGGGAGTGAGTGCGTGTGCGAGTGCGAGTGAGTGAGTGCAAGTGTGTGTGAGAGACTGTGCGTGTGCGAGTGTGTGTGTGAGAGTGTGTGTGAGAGTGTGTGTGTGAGAGTGTGTGTGAGAGTGTGTGTGTGAGAGTGTGTGTGAGAGTGTGTGTGTGAGAGTGTGTGTGAGAGTGTGTGTGTGAGAGTGTGTGTGTGTGTGAGTGTGCGTGTGAGAGAGTGTGAGTGAGTGAGTGCATGTGCAAGTACGTGTGAGAGTGTGTGCGAGTGAGTTTGAGAGTGTACGTGTGCGTGAGAGAGAGTGTGAGTGCGAGGGCGTGAGAGTGTGTGCGACTGCGTGTGCGAGCGAGTGTGGGAGTATGCGTGTGCGTGGGAGAGAGTGTGAGTGAGTGAGTGCATGTGCGAGTGAGTGCATGTGAGAGAGTGTGAGTGTGCGAGTGAGTACGTGTGTGTGCGAGAGAGTGTGCGTGTGCGAGTCCGTGTGAGAGAGCGTGAGTGAGTGAGTGCGAGAGCGTGTGAGTGTGAGAGAGTGTGAGTGAGTGAGTGCGAGTGCGTGTGAGAGAGTGTGCGTGTGCGAGGGCGTGTGAGAGAGTGTGCGTGTGCGAGGGCGTGTGAGAGAGTGTGCGTGTGCGAGGGCGTGTGAGAGAGTGTGCGTGTGCGAGGGCGTGTGAGAGAGTGTGCGTGTGCGAGTGCGTGTGAGAGAGTGTGAGTGTGAGTGCGTGTGTGTGAGAATTTTTAGTGTAGGAGGAAAGTCCATCTCCATCAGAGGTAGATTCAGAGAGACTCATGCTCATGAGACACAAACTGAACCCAGAAACAAAACCATCCTAATCTCTGCCAGAACGACTTCAAAGGCGTCTTCTATTGCTAATTTCCCTCATTTTTGCAGCAGAGTTGCATGCAAGCAGGTTTTTCTGTGAGACAAAGGTGCCGTGTGGAGCTGAATCCCTCCGGAGCGCCAGATAATCCTGTTTCCTGCAGGAACGCCTCTGTTCCTCTGGCACACAGTGAGTGTGTGTGTGTGTATGAGTGTGTGATGCTGTGCCAGGGTGGGTGGGTGTGTGTGTTGGGAGGGCAAGGAGCGAGCGGTGGGTGGGTGCAGGCGTGGGTGGCTTCACCTGCTCTCGAGGCCGGATGCGCTCGTCCAGCCAGCAGCAGTGCATTAACACCCACAGCGAGCGTTCACTCTGATCTGCGCAGGTGATCCGTCAGGCCGCGAGTGAGGAGCGCATCTGAAAGCAGAGCAGATGGTTTGCCTTGGACTCACACATGATCTGATGACCTCCACACACACCCACACCCACACACACACACACACACACACACACACACACACACACACACACACACACACACACACACACACACAACCAGAAGCTTGGCTACATACACACACACACACACACGCACACATACACTCACACACACACACACACACACACACCGCAGGACATGCACTGTTTATTCGCTCCACACGCTCATGCTGGTTCAGTAGAGTCAATAGAGAGACTCGTGTTTATGAACAGACGTTTAGTGCTGGAAACTCTCAAACAAATCTGAGGAGATTAAGATGAATTTGTTATTTCTGTGATGCGCAGCTGTATTTTCAGCATCATTACTCCAGTCTTCAGTGTCACATGATCTTCAGAAATCAGTATAATATGCTGATCTGCTGCTCGAGGAACATTTCTGATTATTATCAATGTTGAACACAGTCGTGCTGCACAATATTTCTGTGTAAACTGTGATACATTTTATTTCTCAGGATTCACAGATGAACAGAAAGTTCAAAACAACAGCATATATTTGAAATAGAAATCTTTTGCAACATTATAAATGTCTTTACTGTCACTTTTGGTCAATTTAATGTGTCCTTGATGAAAAAAAGTATTAATTTCTTTAAAAATAACAAATCTCACTGACACAAACGCTTGAACACAATGAATGTGACCCAGACTGAGTGTATTTGACTGTGATGATCAATATCATTCTGAAAGGGAAAAATGATTCTTATTCAGGAGTGAAATCATATTTTAAGGGTTTGTAGTCATCATCACTATCTTGATATTAAATAAGAGAGGAGGTGCGTGTGTTTTATTTTCTCAGAACATGATGGTAGTTTGTTTTTCATCCTACAATGCCAAGCTAATGAAGCGCTAAAGTCCTAAAGCCTGAATCAGCTCAAACGCGACTGACACCTGGATCAAACTCCAGATCAATGCGGCCTATAGACTGAGCTTTACGGGATCAGCAGCTCTGAGATCAGTGTGCCAGTCTGTTTAAAGGCACACGTTTCAGACTGTAGAGTCTCTCTGATGCTGTAAATCACAGGCTCTTCCTGTAACAGAAGCGTGGCGTTGTGGGATGAAAGTGTCTGTGGAGTGAATGTATGTCGTGCTGTAGTGCAGCGCAGCCTCTGATCGGAGCCTGTTGCCATGACGACGACGCCTGCAGCGCTCTGTGATTGACACTCGCTCCGTCCAATCAGTGCGCAGGATTCAGGTGGCCTCTCTGACTGTAACATTGGGCGCGTGTGTGGCGGCAGCTCAAGGTCAGGCGTTCATCATGACTGCTCTGACTGCAGTGCGCGTGCGTCTATGCATCCGGCCTGGTCCTGCAGAGGTGCATCACAGCGGCTCCTTCCCTTTCTCCAAAAAAAAATTTTTTTTTTTTTACGTCTCCGGCTCGTAAAATTAGTCTCCGGGCGACGCTGCAGCACTATTTCACAGCACACTGACGCTGTCGGCTTGTAAAGTCGGTTAAACATTGTTGAAATATTTGTTTACAAGGTTCAGTGCAGTTTAATTTTCTTTTGATCAACTTTTTCTCTCTTTTTTTATCCCTGCAGTCTCTCTCTCTCTCTCTCTCGCGCACACCCCCCCACACCCCCCCTCCCTCCCTCTCTCTCTCTCTCGCGCACACCCCCCCACACCCCCCCTCCCTCCCTCTCTCTCTCTCTCGCGCACACCCCCCCACACCCCCCCTCCCTCCCTCTCTCTCTCTCTCGCGCACACCCCCCCACACCCCCCCTCCCTCCCTCTCTCTCTCTCTCGCGCACACCCCCCCACACCCCCCCTCCCTCCCTCTCTCTCTCTCTCGCGCACACCCCCCCACACCCCCCCTCCCTCCCTCTCTCTCTCTCTCGCGCACACCCCCCCACACCCCCCCTCCCTCCCTCTCTCTCTCTCTCGCGCACACCCCCCCACACCCCCCCTCCCTCCCTCTCTCTCTCTCTCGCGCACACCCCCCCACACCCCCCCTCCCTCCCTCTCTCTCTCTCTCGCGCACACCCCCCCACACCCCCCCTCCCTCCCTCTCTCTCTCTCTCGCGCACACCCCCCCACACCCCCCCTCCCTCCCTCTCTCTCTCTCTCGCGCACACCCCCCCACACCCCCCCTCCCTCCCTCTCTCTCTCTCTCGCGCACACCCCCCCACACCCCCCCTCCCTCCCTCTCTCTCTCTCTCGCGCACACCCCCCCACACCCCCCCTCCCTCCCTCTCTCTCTCTCTCGCGCACACCCCCCCACACCCCCCCTCCCTCCCTCTCTCTCTCTCTCGCGCACACCCCCCCACACCCCCCCTCCCTCCCTCTCTCTCTCTCTCGCGCACACCCCCCCACACCCCCCCTCCCTCCCTCTCTCTCTCTCTCGCGCACACCCCCCCACACCCCCCCTCCCTCCCTCTCTCTCTCTCTCGCGCACACCCCCCCACACCCCCCCTCCCTCCCTCTCTCTCTCTCTCGCGCACACCCCCCCACACCCCCCCTCCCTCCCTCTCTCTCTCTCTCGCGCACACCCCCCCACACCCCCCCTCCCTCCCTCTCTCTCTCTCTCGCGCACACCCCCCCACACCCCCCCTCCCTCCCTCTCTCTCTCTCTCGCGCACACCCCCCCACACCCCCCCTCCCTCCCTCTCTCTCTCTCTCGCGCACACCCCCCCACACCCCCCCTCCCTCCCTCTCTCTCTCTCTCGCGCACACCCCCCCACACCCCCCCTCCCTCCCTCTCTCTCTCTCTCGCGCACACCCCCCCACACCCCCCCTCCCTCCCTCTCTCTCTCTCTCGCGCACACCCCCCCACACCCCCCCTCCCTCCCTCTCTCTCTCTCTCGCGCACACCCCCCCACACCCCCCCTCCCTCCCTCTCTCTCTCTCTCGCGCACACCCCCCCACACCCCCCCTCCCTCCCTCTCTCTCTCTCTCGCGCACACCCCCCCACACCCCCCCTCCCTCCCTCTCTCTCTCTCTCGCGCACACCCCCCCACACCCCCCCTCCCTCCCTCTCTCTCTCTCTCGCGCACACCCCCCCACACCCCCCCTCCCTCCCTCTCTCTCTCTCTCGCGCACACCCCCCCACACCCCCCCTCCCTCCCTCTCTCTCTCTCTCGCGCACACCCCCCCACACCCCCCCTCCCTCCCTCTCTCTCTCTCTCGCGCACACCCCCCCACACCCCCCCTCCCTCCCTCTCTCTCTCTCTCGCGCACACCCCCCCACACCCCCCCTCCCTCCCTCTCTCTCTCTCTCGCGCACACCCCCCCACACCCCCCCTCCCTCCCTCTCTCTCTCTCTCGCGCACACCCCCCCACACCCCCCCTCCCTCCCTCTCTCTCTCTCTCGCGCACACCCCCCCACACCCCCCCTCCCTCCCTCTCTCTCTCTCTCGCGCACACCCCCCCACACCCCCCCTCCCTCCCTCTCTCTCTCTCTCGCGCACACCCCCCCACACCCCCCCTCCCTCCCTCTCTCTCTCTCTCGCGCACACCCCCCCACACCCCCCCTCCCTCCCTCTCTCTCTCTCTCGCGCACACCCCCCCACACCCCCCCTCCCTCCCTCTCTCTCTCTCTCGCGCACACCCCCCCACACCCCCCCTCCCTCCCTCTCTCTCTCTCTCGCGCACACCCCCCCACACCCCCCCTCCCTCCCTCTCTCTCTCTCTCGCGCACACCCCCCCACACCCCCCCTCCCTCCCTCTCTCTCTCTCTCGCGCACACCCCCCCACACCCCCCCTCCCTCCCTCTCTCTCTCTCTCGCGCACACCCCCCCACACCCCCCCTCCCTCCCTCTCTCTCTCTCTCGCGCACACCCCCCCACACCCCCCCTCCCTCCCTCTCTCTCTCTCTCGCGCACACCCCCCCACACCCCCCCTCCCTCCCTCTCTCTCTCTCTCGCGCACACCCCCCCACACCCCCCCTCCCTCCCTCTCTCTCTCTCTCGCGCACACCCCCCCACACCCCCCCTCCCTCCCTCTCTCTCTCTCTCGCGCACACCCCCCCACACCCCCCCTCCCTCCCTCTCTCTCTCTCTCGCGCACACCCCCCCACACCCCCCCTCCCTCCCTCTCTCTCTCTCTCGCGCACACCCCCCCACACCCCCCCTCCCTCCCTCTCTCTCTCTCTCGCGCACACCCCCCCACACCCCCCCTCCCTCCCTCTCTCTCTCTCTCGCGCACACCCCCCCACACCCCCCCTCCCTCCCTCTCTCTCTCTCTCGCGCACACCCCCCCACACCCCCCCTCCCTCCCTCTCTCTCTCTCTCGCGCACACCCCCCCACACCCCCCCTCCCTCCCTCTCTCTCTCTCTCGCGCACACCCCCCCACACCCCCCCTCCCTCCCTCTCTCTCTCTCTCGCGCACACCCCCCCACACCCCCCCTCCCTCCCTCTCTCTCTCTCTCGCGCACACCCCCCCACACCCCCCCTCCCTCCCTCTCTCTCTCTCTCGCGCACACCCCCCCACACCCCCCCTCCCTCCCTCTCTCTCTCTCTCGCGCACACCCCCCCACACCCCCCCTCCCTCCCTCTCTCTCTCTCTCGCGCACACCCCCCCACACCCCCCCTCCCTCCCTCTCTCTCTCTCTCGCGCACACCCCCCCACACCCCCCCTCCCTCCCTCTCTCTCTCTCTCGCGCACACCCCCCCACACCCCCCCTCCCTCCCTCTCTCTCTCTCTCGCGCACACCCCCCCACACCCCCCCTCCCTCCCTCTCTCTCTCTCTCGCGCACACCCCCCCACACCCCCCCTCCCTCCCTCTCTCTCTCTCTCGCGCACACCCCCCCACACCCCCCCTCCCTCCCTCTCTCTCTCTCTCGCGCACACCCCCCCACACCCCCCCTCCCTCCCTCTCTCTCTCTCTCGCGCACACCCCCCCACACCCCCCCTCCCTCCCTCTCTCTCTCTCTCGCGCACACCCCCCCACACCCCCCCTCCCTCCCTCTCTCTCTCTCTCGCGCACACCCCCCCACACCCCCCCTCCCTCCCTCTCTCTCTCTCTCGCGCACACCCCCCCACACCCCCCCTCCCTCCCTCTCTCTCTCTCTCGCGCACACCCCCCCACACCCCCCCTCCCTCCCTCTCTCTCTCTCTCGCGCACACCCCCCCACACCCCCCCTCCCTCCCTCTCTCTCTCTCTCGCGCACACCCCCCCACACCCCCCCTCCCTCCCTCTCTCTCTCTCTCGCGCACACCCCCCCACACCCCCCCTCCCTCCCTCTCTCTCTCTCTCGCGCACACCCCCCCACACCCCCCCTCCCTCCCTCTCTCTCTCTCTCGCGCACACCCCCCCACACCCCCCCTCCCTCCCTCTCTCTCTCTCTCGCGCACACCCCCCCACACCCCCCCTCCCTCCCTCTCTCTCTCTCTCGCGCACACCCCCCCACACCCCCCCTCCCTCCCTCTCTCTCTCTCTCGCGCACACCCCCCCACACCCCCCCTCCCTCCCTCTCTCTCTCTCTCGCGCACACCCCCCCACACCCCCCCTCCCTCCCTCTCTCTCTCTCTCGCGCACACCCCCCCACACCCCCCCTCCCTCCCTCTCTCTCTCTCTCGCGCACACCCCCCCACACCCCCCCTCCCTCCCTCTCTCTCTCTCTCGCGCACACCCCCCCACACCCCCCCTCCCTCCCTCTCTCTCTCTCTCGCGCACACCCCCCCACACCCCCCCTCCCTCCCTCTCTCTCTCTCTCGCGCACACCCCCCCACACCCCCCCTCCCTCCCTCTCTCTCTCTCTCGCGCACACCCCCCCACACCCCCCCTCCCTCCCTCTCTCTCTCTCTCGCGCACACCCCCCCACACCCCCCCTCCCTCCCTCTCTCTCTCTCTCGCGCACACCCCCCCACACCCCCCCTCCCTCCCTCTCTCTCTCTCTCGCGCACACCCCCCCACACACACACACTCTCTCTCTCTGTCTCACACACTCTTTGCAGCAGATTGTGGTTCTTTTATGGCCATTTTCTTTCACAGATTGTATTATTATTTTTACTATTATTATCAGTATTAGTGTTCTATTGTAGTCATACTATTGTAGTTTTTATTAATATTTAGAATTTTTATTATATTATAAAAATAGTCATTTTTGGTCAGTTTTACTCATTTAAAGGGATAGTTCACCTTCAGTTGCTGGTACCCATTGACTTCCATAGTATGGAAGAAAAAAAATCACAATGTAAGTCAATGGGGACCAGCAACTGAAGGTGAACTATCCCTTTACTTTTTTACTAACTGACTAACCATTCTTCTTTTTTTTTAAATCAATATTATGGATTTTGGTTTTGTTTAGCTATAGATAATTATAGCAATGCTTCTTCTTCGACTTCTTCTGATTATTATATTTTCTGGTCTGGAGATGATGTAAGACTCCCTCTGAATGTGAAAACATGTTGCCTGTCTACTTGTAAATAATAATCTATTCTCGTTGAGGGAAAATGTCATTCTGCTGTTAAACAAAACGCTGTTTTCAGTGGGGATTCACTCTTCAAACTGAATCTTTTCGGCGTTCCTGATGCGTATTCCCTGAAGGTCATTATGTTTAATTAATCTCCAGCCAGAGTGAGATGCAGCCTGTGTTTTATTAAATCGTTAGCCTTCACTTTGATTGACAGGTTTTGATGATGAAGGTTTACAGATGAAGATGTCCTCTGTATTCCAGCGCGTGAGAATCGAAATGAAATAATGCGCGCGCGCTCGCCGTGAACCTCGAGGGAAGGTTTGAGAGGAACACATACTCCAATCAATCAGCGTGAGATGCTGATGCTTTCAGACGCTCTGCACTCCATTGCTTCTCATTCACACAGATGTATTAATATTCTCCACAAGAACGCGCTCGGTTTGGTGCTGATGAAGTTCTCGCGGGTGTGTTCCACAGTGACCGCGTGATGAACGCTTCCTCTATTGATTTCATTGGAAACAGCAGCATCTTCTCTAAGTTTTCATTGTGAGTTTAGCGTAAGTTAGTGGGTAGAGCAGATTTGTGTGGCGTCTCTACGTGAGGACATTAGTTTCTCGTTACTGGATGTGTGTGTCGCACCTGCTGTGCGTCGCGTGGTTTCTCTCGCCGAGGCCAGCGTTCAGGACGTTAAGCAGAGCTTCATTACTCCAGTCTAATGAGAGTGTTAAAATATAACCAGCGAGAGATCATTTAGATGAGATCTTAAACACAAACACTGCAGGCTGTACGCTGCTCACACCGCGCTTTTGTTTCGTTAAAGAAGTGATTTAAGAATGTTATTGATGAGCTGAACTGAAATCAAAGGTGTCCGTGTTATTTTCATATAATTACAGTTTTCATAAATAGTTTGAAATACTTTTCTATATTTATATTGTTCTTTTTCATATTTTATTTTTGTAGTAATTTCCGTTGTGTGTTTTTGTCCTTTTTGTTATTTACTTATATTATGAATGCAGCGATAAAAGGTTTCACAATAAACCACAGTAAAATTCCCATATATGTGTGTGTGTGTGTGTGTGTGTGTATAAAATATGTAAGGGATAATAAATTAAAGCATTAAAAGGCATTAAAGCGGAGTGCATTAAAATAGTTTAATGCACAGCTAGTCGTGTATTGTCCCGCTTATACCATGGCCATTTGCCAGCATTGACAAGTTAAAGCTGTTAATGATGTTTGCAGCGCAATATTTGACCGGAAGGGTATACATTATGGTTATTTTCGTCAGTCACAGCTCATGATCTCTAGCATTCTGCCCGCATCAAATCAGACACAGAGGTGAAATATGCGGTAAGATCTGAGAACATTTGAATTAATTAGCGATCGAGTGATAGACAGACAGACAGACAGACAGATAGACTGACAGAGATAGACAGACAGACAGACAGAGAGACAGACAGACAGACAGACAGACAGA
>JADLZM010025903.1:363126-376935 GCA_018148995.1 Sinocyclocheilus maitianheensis
TTTAGTTAATGATAACCCTTGTGTGTAATGATTTAGTCTTTTGTTATTTTAGTATTGTTTATATACTATTATAGTTTTTTATTAATATTTTGAATTATCTTGTATTTTTATATTTTAGTTTCTATTGTAATTGTAGTTTGAGTAATTTTTTTATAGTAATATTTAGCTTTAATTTCTTTCAAAACTCTTTCAAAACTTTCCTTACTAAATTTCATACTGTCCAAAACTAAAATTAAATCTTTATTAATTGATTAAATGAATGAAACATGTGCTGTTTGTTTTATTATTGGAAGTGTAAATGTTTGGATGTCGTGTTCGGATGAGTTCAAGACTCTAGCTTTGGTTTTTGATCAATATTTGAGCGGATACAAACTTGATTTGATTTCTGATGCTGATCTTCAGGTTAATGTGAGACATTAAATTCAATTAAATTCCTCTGGACAGACGGATGGTTTCTGTGTCCAAAACTGATCCGATCCAGAGAATAAAATCACATCACGCCGTCCGACATTAGTCTTGCACTTCTGTAGCCGTTTATTCCTCCTCCTGAAGTCAGTCACGGTTTGTTCTGGTTATTTTCCACCGCATCTCTGATCTTTGCTATTAAACAGAGGGGTTTTATTGCTGTACCTTTAAAACGATCTCTGTTATTGGCTTTACTGATGCTCTTCACGCTGTTGTTCGTGTGAATCGCTTCGTTTATGATGAATCAAAGCATCAGCTGAATGAATGAATGTATAAATGCAAGGATCGTCTCTCACAGAACTTGCAGAAGGTTTTCATCACAGAAGAAGTCGTTCGTTTAGATTTTCTCGTTGGCATTAATTTGCAAGAGAACAGATGGGATTTAGTACAATTCAGATTCAGTGCAAAACACAAGGAGAGACAATATTCCTCAGGAGATCACAGACTCGGGACGGCGGGTTTCTGTTTTTCTGTGTCTTTTCCAGAAGATCTGATCTGGAGCAACGCTCTGTTGTTCTGCGAGGGTTTACCGCGGTAATTTATGGTTTGCCGGTGTGACGTTCCCTCTCTGATCCGGAGCAGATTTACATCGGAGCGTCTTCCAGATGCCAGAGACAGAATGAGATACTGCTGACCTTACAAACAAACCATCTGTTTATTTTCTCGCTTTGTCTTCTGGCTTTCTTGGATATCTGGAGTTTTTAAAGGGATCACACATGCAGAAAAAAACGTTGATATATAGTCTACCATTCCTGTAGCTCAAACAGTAGATCAGGGCTTCGATTCCCAGGGAAAACAAATACTAATCAAATATAAACCTTAAACGCAGTGTAGGTTGCTTTGGATAAAAGTTTCTGCCAAATGCAACTTTTTTTTATTTTCAATATAGGTTTCAGTACAGTGAGATTTAAAAAAAATGTGTAGGAAGAAAAGCGAAATCAGATTTATTTAGATTGAATGCATTTGACAGACACTTTGATCCAAAGCGACTTACATTGCATTCAAACATGTTATCAGCTCATGCATTATTCCCTGGGAATCAAACCCATGACCTTGGTGTTGCTGATCTGCTGTTTGAGCTCCAGGAAGTCTTATGGACGAATGAACTTCTGGTGGGCAGGTGAAATGATGAATAATCAACCTGCTAACGAGGCAAAATATAGACGGAATAATTAGTGACCTCTGTTTGTCCTCACAGACACATTCATTACACTCTCACACACACACACACACACACACACCGAGACAAATAGACAGTGATGAGAGAAACATGAGATGGAGTCTGAGATCACACACGTGTGTACATATGATCCTATGTAACATTAGTCATGTTTATGTATTAAATGATTACATACGAGCTCATATTTACAGTGTTCATGTCTCATTAGTGTCGAACAATCCACACTGCCATACAGAATAGCACAGAGCAAATCATTCTTCAGCATGTTATTATAAAAACTGAAGATTACAGCTTTCATCAATTCATTATCTTCATCAGCGAGCGAGATTCTTATCAGTGTCTGCAATTAGACTGAATTCATTGGTCACACGTACATTAATAACGGCAGCGCTGAATATTCTCTCTTCATCTCAGGCTCTCCGTGACAGCGTTCATGTGTAGATGCTGTATACTGTATGAACATGTATTTCACACTCATTAAACATGTACAGCTTAAACATTAGCACACTTATGTTTTGATATTTTGACGTGATAATGAGTCTGAAAACGATGCAGATGTGTGTCTGAACTTCAGAAATTAGTCATCCAGGTAATGAAGAGTCTCACACATCAGCCAATGATGGAGAACGACCTTCTTAATAGATCTGGTCTCTATAAATGAAGCCCAAACGTTGCTTTAACAGCAGTCAAGCCATTTGAAGTATTGTTTTAATACAGACGGCTCATCATTTATTAACTGTCACTCATTCAACAAATGTGACCGTTTTACAACATTTGATCAGAAGATGAATCTCCACAGAGAACGTCATGAACTGATACGTGATTCAAGATATGACCTCACTTCCTGTTCAGCCTCCTCACTGCCAGATCTGTTTGGGGGCACAGTCAATCAATCATTCATTTATTTATTTACATTTACATTTAGTCATTTAACAGATGCTTGCTGTACCCAAAGGACACCAGAAGCAATCAAACCAACAAAAGAGCGACATGGAAGTGTTGTGACGCGTCTCGGTTAGTCTAACGCAGCACACATAGCAAGGGATTTTTTTAAATAATAAATAAAAATAATACAAAGTAGATATAATCTAAATAGAATAGAGAGTAGTAGTGTAGATGGAAGAGATGTGTCTTTAGCTGTTTCTAGAAGATCGAGTCGGGCAGGTCATGGTGAAAGCCTGAGAAAATGATTTTGTGCCTCTTTCTCGTTCTCTTTATTTATTTGGTTACAAATATAGCTGAATGCAATCATTTTTGTGATAACCTGTAAAAAGAAAAGCAAAAGCAGATATACTGATGAAATTCCGGGTGTGCGGGTGAAATGATGACTGTAATATGAACTGCACACCCGAGCGAGACCTTCACACGAGTGCAACTCACCTTTGACTCGTTCACTGGAGGATCAAAGGCATCGACGCGTTTCTGTAAAGCTTTTCTATATTAATGAAGCTCAAAAGGCACATTTGTGTTATGTTGGAGTATCACAGTAAATGCAACCCATTCCAATTCTGACCTTTCAGGATTGGATCCCCTGAGGACGTTCTGACCTTATAATGCACGTGTACACACACTATGATACAGGAGCAGGGTTGGGGAGTAACGGAATACATGTAACGGCGTTACGTAATCAGGATACAAAAATCTAGTAACTATAATCCGTTACAGTTACATCAAAACACAAAATATTCAGATTACAGTTACATTTGGTAAAAAGTGGGAATACTGTCAGGATGACATTTGTTTCATTTAAAATTAAATTAGTATTTTGACATAACGCTATATATTTAGCTCTGCGTCATCATAGTTCCTGGTTCTGTTGACACTCATGTTGACTCACGTGAGCCACCTGCTGGTGCGTGCACAAATAACACCCGTCTACAGTTATTCTCCTCAAACGCGGGATGAGACGCTGCTACAGTTAATTAATCACGATGCTTCCTGCTGGGAAAAACGTTTTCATGTCTGGAAATGTCACAGTTATTTGTTTTCAAAGGGGATAAAGGAACTAACATAGTTGTTCGGCGTAAACTATGCATGAAGACTCTTGCTTTAACAAAGGCTACTCACCCAACTTGAACATTTGCAGGTACGAGTCCGCCTAGCATGGAAATCACCATGTTAGCTAAAGTTTAGTGTTTGTTAGTGATTTAAAATTCCATGGTGTGCATGACTGCAGTTCAGATCACTGCATTTCGACATGTAGGCTTCTTTTAAAATAGACTAATATGTATATGATGTACATTTTTTAATGTTGTGTAAAAACCTTAAAATAAAACTGTAATACTAAACTGTATAGCCACTAGATGTCTGCATAGCCTTTTATATAAATATACGGGCTGTAATATGGGGAAACAAGACAATTTTTAATAGTTTCAAATAGTTTTTACTGTAGTTTTTATTAGTTTTAATTTTAAAGTCATTGTTAAATAAAAGTACTTAGATATTGCTTTTTTGACTTATGTGTAACTTGATTTATTATTACTTTCATATTGTGGTACTTGGATTACGTTACTGAATACTTTTTAATGAAGTAATTTGTAACTGTAACGTAATACATCTTAAAAGTAACCCTGTACAGGAAGAGTTTCAGCATCGTTCCTGATGGAGTCCGCAGTGAGAGTTTCTCCACGAGGAGGCTTCAGTACCTGTTTGACCAGCGGGTCGCTCACAGAAACACACACCAGCCGTTAAATTGAGTGAATAATCTCTCTACTTAAGCCATTAAAAGAACAATTATACGTGTGAGCCACAAAGTGCCGAGACGTTTCCTCCGAACGCCAGACGGTCGTTAGATCTCGCTAACGCCGACACTTTGGACTGAACTGTTAAAACGAGAGCGACCGGCGCACTTTCCCTTTGTTCTGCTTTCTGAGATCCTCTGAAACATAAATGTGTGTTCATCTAATGAGGCACATAAAAGCGCGTCAGACAGAGAGGCTGAATTAATCAGGAGGTCTGTAGTTTCTGCAGCAGGACGGAGGTGTTTTGTGCTCGTCGGAGCGTGTGTGGTGTTTAATGGAGCGAATGCGATGCCATTAGACCGGCGTCTGAACCCGGCCGGAGCTGCTAACGGAGCGATCGCTCGCTCAGGTGAGGCTTTAATGAGAGACGCTGGCAAATGCCACCATCACATGGTAAATATCACGGCGGGACAACAGCGGCACGATCCAGAGCAGATCTGATCAAATGATGGGTCACGTATAGAGCTGCTGAACCCTGACGGAAGAAAGTCATGTGGGTTTGAGCGGCACGAGGAAGAAGGATCATTTTTGGGTGAACTGTCCCTTTAAGCTGGTTTAGATGTTCTCCCAGCCTGATACAACTGTCCAAAACTACCGTAAAACCACCAAAGTAGACTGTATCGCTGCTGTATCATATCTGATACACATATTTCTAGGGCTCTAAATGATCAACATCATCAAACTCTCCTGCATGTCTTCTGTCTCTGCTTGATCGTTTCGAGTGTTTTATCCACTCAGAGCTCGTTTAGTGTAACTGTAGCTGGATCTTGACTGGTTTTGATCAAGTAAAGGTCAGAATAACGTCAGTAATATCTCCAGATGAACACTTACTGCACTGAAGCAGCTCAGCTTTACTTGATTCTCCATCAATCATGTTTTAGAGTCTCAAATCTGATCCTCAGGATCTTTTGAGGAGCGTTTGTTTCCAGAAGCTTTACTTTCACTGTTCCTCAGCGGAGGAATGATCTTCACAAGCCTCCAGAACATCTCACATCTTCTGAGGAGCCTTTATTTCTTCAGCTCTCAATCACTGCATTATATGTTTGGAGCATTTCACTCTCATCTCACTGAGACAGATTACTGGAGATATAGAGCGACCGCTGATATTTAGATCAGTATCTGCTGCACTGTTATAAAGATCTAATTTATTTAAATTACAAACATAAATATCAGCATCGGCAGCAAATTCATATTTTTGCTCAGTTTGAGTCTCTGAATAAAATGTAACTCCATATTCTCATTATAAAAGCCACACAAGCCTGATGCATCAAATATGATACAAAACATAAAACCATATTATGTCTAAGGGTTCAGTAAACTGTGCCATATTTCTGACTACTATTTTATACGTCAGGCTTCACAGGGTTCAATCATGTTAACTGCGCTAACGTCTGGAGGCTCAAATGAAAACTGAAATCTCTGTTGTATTATTATCATGAATATTTCATTGTGTGTTTCTGTAGGCTGAGCGTTAATCTCTTAATTGGCATCAGTGAAACTGTGGTAATTAGAAAGATCTCAGTGTTTATTTGGCCTCCACTGTCTTAAATGAAGGGATGTTCTTCTTCACACTGATCCTCCTGCAAATGCATTTGGCTTTAAAACAGCTGCTTTTGGGACAGAAGGCTTAAACTGAAATAATAATGAAGATGTGAGACAAACGGATCCTCTCAGACTCTGAACCGCAGCTGCAGACGAGCCGCCGAATAAAAACAGTGCTGTATATATGTGTGTGTGTGTGTATAAACTGAATTAAACACAAATCGATGGCTCTGTTTATAAGGAGTGAGATACAGTGTGTGGCAGAATGGAATCTGATCGCCAATTGATTATTGATTTCATATTATGCTGTTGACCAATTAGAAGAAGTGGATACTTTGTGACAAACTATTTAAGGAGGGGTATTTTCACGTGAACGGAAGTGACTGGTGACGTGTGTGTGCTGTGAGAAGTCTCAAAGCTATGGAAATGTGTGTTGACTGAACGATGGGAGAAGTTCTGTGCTGCCTCACCGAATGTTCTCCTGGTCTGTGCTGCGAATGAAGCTCTAGCTACTCACCTGATACTTCATCCGAGGAAGCTGCACGCACACCAGTGTTCATTTCATCAACGAAGACGATGACGAAAAATATTAGTTAACAAACCTTTTTTCTGTGACTAAGATGAGACGTCGCTAAAACTAATATCTGATCATAAAAATATGACGAAATTTATGCCGCGTCTTCGTTAACCAGACGAGACGGGACTATAATGTTATTTGAGGACTACCGGACATTCAAAATACATCCTATAGGCTACTGTCTTCCCAGTCTTTGGATTGCAATCGGATGAGGGGCGTTTGCAGATCTAGTCTCAGTATTGCAGCCGCAGTGGAAGGATAGGCTACCAAAACGCGCACTAGCGATCTGAAACAATGGCCTCAGCACCCGAGGGGGTAGGGATAAGGTGACCAGACGTCCCGTTTTTCCTGGGAGTCACAGTTCGTCATCTATTAACTTAAAGTCAGTGAAGGCGGAATCAGGCTGGTAGAAGTGCTCTCTCTCGCGCACGCTCCACTTCTTCAGTTCTCAGCTCAAATACACACACAGCAGTCCAAATGTCTATCGTGTAGAGTATCTCACCTAAATACAGTCGGTTACGGATTAAGTGAACGTAAAGTGTGTCAGTATTACATGCGCGCCTTCCGTCTTAAAGGGACCGTAATCCTATTTAAGTACCTATCTGTGTCATTAAGGTTAACCAACAAAAGATGTTAAAGGGGTCATATGATGCGATTTCAATTTTTCCTTTCTCTTTGGAGTGTTACAAGCTCTTGGTGCATAAAGAAGATCTGTAAAGTTGCAAAGACTAAAGTCTCAAATCCAAAGAGATATTCTTTATAAAAGTTAAGAGTCAGCCACGCCTACCTAAAACGCCTCGTTCTAACACGCCCCCACATGTCTACATCACTATGTGGGAAGATTTGCATAACGCCACCCAAATGTTCACGCAAAGAAAAAAGGCGTAACTTTTATTCTCGCTGTAGTATTGTTGCTGCCGCCGCCATGTCCTGTATAATCAGTTATAATCAGTAATTATGTCCCCACTGGATGCAACAAATGCCTGGTTTATAATGGGTTTTAATGTTTTTGTCTCGTCGCTCCGGCCGGACAGGGCATCATCACAGTATGGTGAGGGGCGTAACATTTCCGTCACACGCTTGAGGTATTCGGCCAATCACAGCGCACTGGATAGCTGGCCAATCGCAGCACACCTCGCTTTTCAGACCGATGAGCTTTGTAAAAATCGACGTGTTTCAGAAAGGCGGGGCATAGAGGAGAAACAATAATGTACAGTATGTGGAAAATAATGTGTTTTTTGAACCTTAAACCGCATAAACACATTTCATTACACCAAATACACAACATAATGTTCTTTTTAGCAGCATCATATGACCCCTTTAAATAAATGTATACATGCTAAGTAAACATACTGTATCTTAAAAATGAGTTTAATTTGTGTATCTACCAAAAAATGAAAGTTGTCATAGTTTATTCAAGTTTTTCCAAATTCAATCCTTGATTCAAATTTCTCACAAGCTTAATTGATTTGGTCTAAAGAGAAAAGAATTAATGACTATTTTTGTTTGAAGACTACATATAAAATAGCTACCAAAGTAAATGTTGGTAACTGCAGTTTGACTAAAAGTAACGACTAAGAGTAGTGACTAAAAGTTGACAAAAATGCATTGACTTTTCGTCGACTAAAACTATGAAAGACTCAAGTAACTAAACTGTGACTAAGACTATTAAGCATTTAAGACTAAATCAAAAATGCCTGTCAAGATTAACACTGACGCACACACATTACATGCACACACCACGCATGTCAAACAAACAGACACGCCACCCCACACATACATGCAAGCATTGTTTCCCCTTCAGCTTGCTTTACTTTAACGTAAAAAGGAAAAAAACTGAAAAAACGCGGAACTGAATTGTAAATTGCAGAAGTGAATGGGTTTGCTCTGACGAAGTTATTCTTCATTGATGTTTTGGGTGGTTGCGTTCAATCGCGACTGAGACTAAGCGCATACCAGTGTATGGGAAATCTCCAGTGAGATAATGTCTTCACCGTGATAATTGAAGCTGAGTGTTATGTTTTGCTGTGTTGGGGTATGTGATTCTTGATGGGTTTTCTCAAATAAATTTTTTCTCTAATAAAGTTTAATTTGATTCTGCTCCCTCTCAAGTCCTCCATATGTACTGGTGGCTTTTAATGAGCTATCCGGAGTTAACTTATTGACAGGATTAAAGGCCTGTCTGGCGCCCAAACAAACAAATAAAATAAAACTTTATAGAATAAATTGAGATTAAATTTTATAAAGTTGAGGGGCTACCACCGTTACAAGTGATGTACACATACAGTTTATCTCATGGTTTTAAATGAAAGGGTTAGATTGACAGCTCTGATTATAAGTTATCATAAGTCATTATCTCGTTTAATCGTCCACTTAAATAAATGGCCTGCCGTCAGTGTCAGATCTGCAGTGGCTGATGTTAAACTCCGGCTGAGATGGATCTGGTTATTAGTATGGTATCGGATGTAATGGTGTGTCAGCGGGAGGCTGATGCAGAGCAAACGCTCATTAGACGCATCTCATTAAAGCATTGCTGGGGTCGTGACCTCTCGTCTGAGAGCAGCACTCACGTGATCATCCCGTTAGTCATCTCACACGCTTCTGGATATCCAGAGGAACGTGTCAATGTTTGCGTCGTGCGACGGAGCGACGCGTTAAAGAGAGAAACCAGAGGAAACGTAATATTTTATTGAAATTTGTACAATAATATTTCCATTTGAAATGTTTTATTATTCTGTTTTATTTTGATTTATTGATTGATTGATTTAATTTATGATTTAATACCTATTTATCAAAAATGGCAGTAATCAAATGAAGGCACAGAACATTCATTTGATCTTTTAAAATTAATTAAAATTGAAGTGATAAATTTTATGTTTTTTTTTACTGTATAGTATTATGTTTTCATTGTATTGTCTATTCTGTATTCTATATCTATTCTATTCCATTAGACACTTCATTTTATTGCCTTAATTTGCATGTGCGTCTGCACTATTTCTGCACTGAAGCTCCGGTCACCAAGACAAATTCCTTGTGTGTGTAAACACGCTTTAAACACAATAAAGTTCTTTCTGATTCAAAATGTAACGAATGTAACAAGTGATTTTATTTTCTGTCAAACAAGCTGCAGCACAGCAGAGGTTTATGTGTCGCAGAACAAACTGAGACAAACTGCTTTCATATTCACAGACACAAGTTCATATAAGTGTACAGCCCCACTCCTGATTTATTCAATCAAAATTTGCTAAATTCTGTGACATTCCAGTAAATTATGTTTTAATGATTTCCAAATTTAGCATATTGTGAAAATCACAGGGCCCTAAAATGATTTCACGGCCCCTGATCTAATGACCATCCAGACGTTTATAAGTTCAAAAGTGTCCAGACACCTTTGAGGTTTGTATGAAACTGCATTATGAACATGTGAAAACAGCTCTGGACACTCATCATGTGACGGCCGCTGCAGCTGTGCTGGTTTATTAAGTATTAAGTAGATTATTACAATTTAATTAAAATATTGAAATGGAATCCAGAAAAATGAAAGCAGAAAACATCACATTTCAGAACAGTAAAAATGTAAACCCTTAAAACATATAAATACAGGGTTCTGGCATGAAACTCTAGATGGCGCAGTCCGATAGGTCTAACTCAATCTGACCTAATGACATCATTATCACATGGCACAGCTGATTGGTTCTCTCCTGTATCAGTAGCCAATGAGCTCGCTGCTCAACATTCAAAAATATGACTAGTGCTTGCTGTAGCAGTGCAGCTTGCTTCAGAACAGCAAAGTCAACATCTAACGCCGGTTTCACACTGCAAGCGTGAGCGGAGTGCATGTTAATCAATGAGTGCATTCACACCGGCAGCAGGTGCGTCGCGTGAGCAGCAGTGAAGCGGGGGTTTCAGCGCCAAGTCTGTTTTTGCTGCGCTGCTGACGCTCAATTAAAGTGACAGCACACTTTTGATGGACAAAATAAATATGATTTCACACAAAACGTGCTAAAAATGCACAGAATAAGCATGTCTCGTGTGTTTTAACATGAATTGGAGTGTGTCAGGAAAGAAAATGAAGAATCAAAAATATGTATAGAAGATTTACCCATTTTAACTTGTTTTTAATTTTTAATTGCCATAAGCACATTATAACTTAAAACATTTGATCAAACTCACTACAAACAATTCATCTTGCTCGGGATCTTAAGTTACAATGGAGTATATACATAAGAAATTAATTCATTCGTTATCAGACAGCTTCTGTAAATATCGTATTCACTTACGATTGACGTGACAAACTTGCACCTTTTATTTATTTTCAGTTCCACAGTTACAGCAACGGAGCTATAGACATAATAAATGCACATGAAACATACTGACATCTTCAACATTCAGCCTAATAAAAATATCATGAACGCTCAGCGTGTTCACCTCAGTTAGAAACACACCTTTTCATTTTTTATATGCATCTCTATGAACAAATAATGACTTAAACATAATAATCTCACTTAACAATTAGCTAAAATAGAATGAATAATTATATTGCTCCAGGTCTTCAGTTACAAAAACGGACAAGGCACAAATAACAAACAAGGGCACAAGACAAACACAGACACAAAACAATCGTATAAATCATATTGACAACTTCTAAGAAAAATATTAAGATTTAAATTATGATTGGCTAGAAACGCATAGCCTACTTTTTTTATTCAGCTCTACATAAATACATTTTGACATTGCTTTGGAGCCGCTGCTGTGACGCTGTACTGTGGCACATCTGCAGCTGCGGTGACGATGTAGTTACGCTCACGCGCCACTCACGCTTGCAGTGTGAAACAGGCGTAAGATAAGTGAATGATCTTCTAATCCATATCACTGTGTGTATTGCGCGGTCTGCCTAATTGAATTCAAAAATGAGCAACCATAATTAAGTTTAAACTAAGTGTCATGTTAGCAGTTTGTATTGTATGCAGGAGCGAATATTAAGCATATTAGCAGCAGCATTTAGCATCTGTGTTTATGCAGCTGGAGCAAAACGCAGTTTAGAGCGTATGTAATCGCTTTGAGGGCACACCGATAGTAACGGACAGGAAACAGGTTAAATTAAATAAGCATTCTTGTGTATGCATTTCAACAGGGGTTCGCCATATACATCGCCGATTATCCCAGTGTTCACGTTCATTAATAGGTTGATGTTTTCATTGTGATGAGTGTGTGGTTGATTTCAGCTGCACGCAGCGTCAGAAGCACGTGCTTATAGCAGTCATATCAATGACAGTGTTGCAGGAGACGCTGAAGATAACTATCTACGGCTGTAATGGTTAGTTCTGAGTGAAATGCATTATGGGTAGTTTGGAGAAATGTGCTCATGCCACGTGTGCTCTCGCTGTGCTGTGTAATTCAGAAAACAGAGAAAGAACATTTATATTCTGCTTTTATTTCAGGTCAGTCCACCCATCTTTGACAACTTTAACTGCACGAGAGAGTAAAATGGCATGCATCAGCTAACTTTGTCTGTCTCATCATTGCACAAACATGAATTAACAAGCTGTTACGCTGCTGCTGGGACTGATGAAGTAGAGAAAGTAAGAGCAGTTATCAAATGACTAAATTATGATATTTGCTCAGGTGGGTGCTGGGGTCTTATCTAACGGATTACAACGTATATCCATTTTGTTAATTAAACATTACACATAGTGTGCGTCTAATTAGAGTTAAGCCAGTCGGCGTGGTAGCCAAGGCTCACATAGCCATAGGCCACTAGTGTTAAGACGGTTGGCATGGTATAGGCCACTATAGTCATAGGCCACTAGTTTTAAGCCGGTCGGCATGGTAGCCAAGCTCACATAGTTGTAGCGAATCAGCTCATGGGGAAATTTGAATAATTAATCATAACTAGTTATAATTAATTATAAATATTTAGATCCGCTGTAGATATTTACTTGACCTCTCAGGGTCAACTGTCTGTCAATTCTAAGAACATTAATTTCCTGGTTAAGGGAAATAACTTTCTTACTGTACAACTCTACACAGAGCTTGTAGCATAAATCTGCATGATTAAGTGACTCTAGTTATGAGCAAACAATGAACAACGTCAAGTGTGATACAAGTAAGACTTTATTAACTACATAAACACTTAAACTAAGGGTGAGGGGTCTGTGAACGTTTGTTAATCTAATGAATAATTGATTTGTTAAATCAAATGAAAAATGGTGTGTCTGATTGGTCCAGACGCTACATCATTTCTGAATTTGTTTTTAGGTACAAGTGCAAATGCCTTGCATTTTCAAATGTACCTGTTGGAAGGACTGGTGCAGTGGAACGAGGCACGTGGGGTCACAGCAGATCTCCCTGCTGGCACCTTCAACTGCAATGGCGGCCAGCTGCTGCAGTACTGTAATGCACTGAGCCAGCAGCTTTTGGGTCTGAAACTGGCTCAGGATTACACCAGCCCCGGTGAATACACAGGTATTGATCACGCAGACATTCTAATTTAGCGGTTTTTATCCCATGTGTTATTAAAACATCTATGTGATACACTCTGTATTGCTACAGGATAGCTCATTGGTGTGGAATACTTGTATTCCCAAACCAGCAGAGCGTTTGAGGAAGACCTAGGTGTAGATCCTGACATTCCAGATGGGATTCGGGATGAAGACCTACAGGGTGATCTGGAGGGTGATGAGGGGTTTGAGGATCTGTGCCTTGATGAGCCCATTGAATTTATGGAACTCGAGGGCAATGACCTGCAGCCCCCTCAGGAACAGACAGCGGCCCTACAACCTCCTGGTCAGTCCTCATCATCAGCAGCCGAGTCTTCCTCTCCTGCCTCGTCCACTCAGAAACAGGTAAATTAATCCATAAACACACTGAGATTTTATGGTGTGTGTGATGATGTTGATATTTCATTTAGGGTTTATTTTGTAATGATGAATGGCTGACTGACTGAAAAAATCCTTTAATTTTGGTAAGTTTATTTGACATTGATAACAGAGCAGTTTATTAATTTCTTTTCATGTACAGATGGAGAGTGTGGGACCAGATGGCCAAGCTGGTTATGAGTCCACGTCATTAGGCTGGCCGACAGTCTGGTTGACCTGCGCCATCAGGGGTTTGTCACTCAGAGTAAGGTGGATGAGATTGTCATGCTGTGGAACAACCTGTCAGATCATGACAAGGGCCCTCTCATCTACCCCCCCCCCCCCCCCCCCCCCCCCCCCCCCCCAAAACCCCCCCCCCCCACCCCACCACACACCAACCCACCACACCAGAAAGAGAAGCCCACACATACCACAACACACACACAT
>JADLZM010025903.1:392112-405184 GCA_018148995.1 Sinocyclocheilus maitianheensis
GTGTGTGTGTGTGTGTGTGTGTGTGTGTGTGTGTGTGTGTGTGTGTGTGTGTGAGAGTGTGTGTGTGAGTGTGAGTGTGAGTGTGAGTGTGGGTGTGTGTGTGTGTGTCGTCTCTCAGCAGAATGAAAATGGTATCCCTGATTGCAGCGCAAAAATGAGTGCGTCGTGTAACGAGATTCCTGCCGGATATAATTGAGCTCCAGCAGCGTTTTCCAACCTCATGCTGTCTGCAGAGTCGCTCTTAAAATCCCACTCATTCACTGACACTTTCATCAGGAGCGGCACCTGAGTGGCAGTGAGTGAGTGAGCGAGTGTGTGTGTGTGTGTGTGTGTGTGCGAGTGTGTGTGTGTGTGTGTGTGTGTGCGAGTGTGTGTGTGTGTGTGTGTGTGTGCGAGTGTGTGTGTGTGTGTGTGTGTGTGTGAGTGAGTGTGTGAGTGAATGAGTGTGCTTTTCCTGTTTGTCCCAGAGTTGTTGATCGATTCCAATCCAATGAAAGGAATAACGCCAATTAATCATGTTGCCATGGCAGCAGTTGCCGAGGGGTTTCCTCAGGAACAGAAAGAGAGGAGGAAGAAGAAATGAACACGGGAAGAACAGAAACCGCTTAACGTGAGCTGTGTAGTATGTAGTATGCAGTATGTGGGAGACTGTTTCAGACACTCGTCAGTGAATCATCACCTCTGATGCTTCACACAGCCAGCGCTTCAGATTACTGATGTTATTGTTATTGTTTATTTGATAAATGGCTATTTGTTAATTAACAAACATGGTCATTTCAGCATTTGTAAGGCATTTTGCGTAAATTCAAACTGTGTAGTAACAAATTCTTCTTTGTGATGTTTATTTGAACATTAGAGATCCAGAAGATATAAGTCAAGAATGACGAAGGTAAAATGATATAAAATGACTGTATTTATCTGGCTTACCAGATTTTGTGTGTGGCGTTCAGCTGAGCGTTCGTGGCCGTTGAAAGGTGAATGTTCAGAATCACTCATGTGATCAGAGTGGCTGAAATGATTAGTTTCCAGTTGATTTGTGTTAGACGTCGTTTGGAGAGTTGAATCATCGTCTGAGCGACAGACTTTCAGCAGAAACTCATTGAAACATTGAGAACCTCAAGAGACTGTGAGATGTGTGTGTGTGTGTGTGTGTGTGTGTGTGTAAATTTACTGAAATAAAGCTGGAAATACAGGACACGATCAGATGTTACATTAGCATGTGACTCAAGCTGATTATATAGAAATTGATTTCATTAGGATTCTTAGTTTGACCCTAAAAGCACCTTTTGAGGACATCCTGTTACGTTATACATTTTTGTTAAAAATCAAGCGTAGCGTTAGTTCTGGCAGGTCACGTTAGTCAAGCTTGCATCAGCTGACTCTCAGCTGATCTCCATCTGCCTATGGGAATACGACACCTATCTAAGCATTCATATATAAGGTCCCTCAGTAGTATCAGCAGTTTTCGCATTGCTCAATAGCTAATTAAATGGCGAATTTGGCAGGCAAAACACCATCAGCGGGAATCTGGAATTTAGCGAGTGGAATTAATTTCCCCAGTGGAATCACCTCCGATTCATTCAAGTTTGTTAACTTAAATCATAAGCTGCCTGATTCAGAAGTAACTGAGTTAGCATTACTTCACGCATCTCTACATTATTGTCATGGACTCCACGAGTTATGTGACTGACTCAAGAACAAGTTCAGATGGGAACTTCATCCCCAAGAAGGATATCAAGAGATCAAGCATCCAGCTCACAGCTGCTTTGTTTCACTCTCTCGAACGTCTTCACAAGCTAAGTTCCATTTAATGCTCTCAGGTTTGGCAACATGCGTGCACTTATCTGTTGTCACTGGCAACACGCTTGTTGCTGCATATGCTGTGCTTAAAGGGGGGTCTAATGCTATTTCATGCGTTCTGAGTTGTTTACACTGTTAAGAGTTGGATTCTCATGCGCGCGCGTAGTTTGAATAACTATTGAATAGTTTATAGGATTATATTCATGTTGGGTATGTATGAGTGTGAAAATTCATGCTTTAAACATTTCTATCAATCAATACTTTGTCAAATGTATCATATTCTTGTTATAGAAATCATGTCCAAAATTATACTCTGCAAGAGCGGGAAAACTTGGACCATGTGACTGATGAGATGACATGTTAATTTATGTATTGGGAGGAGAAATGTACAACACCCCGAGCAAAGACAATATCTAATTGATCAAGGTACCATTTGGGATGTGTCCAAAAGCCCAGTTTAAATACTCAGGACACCATCAAATCATTGCTTTTAGCATCTAGCTTCTTAGCTTTAGCTTCTAGCCACTGCTTCAAGTCGTCACTTTTAGCCATGCGGCTTTTTAGTCATAGCTTCGAGCTATGCTTTTTAGTCATCGCACCTTTTTAGCTCTTTAGCTTTTTGGCCATGGCTGTTAGCCACTGCTTTTTAGCTTCTAGCCTTTTTGCCACCGCGCTTTAAGCTTTGCTTTTTAACGCTCTTTGAGCGTGCTCTGGCTTACATGCCAGCTGCTCCTCCAAAACCATGAGGAGAAACGCCACCTAGTCTCGTCAAGCTTTACTTCTATTCCTCTACTTTAATTTATTTTATTTTCCGTTGTGAGTTTCGTGTTCTGAGTTAAGTTTTGCCGCAACTCTGTGTCTCAGAGTTCACCTTGAGTCTGTGACCAACCGCTTCAAAACTTCAACCAGGCCACAACTCCGCATCTTCAGCCAACGCCCAACCACTGGCTTCCCAAGACGTCACTTCAACGACTACTGAACTTCCATCCAATCAGCAACCTCGGGAAACCCCCTTTTCTACGACAACAAAGGGAACCCCTTTACACAGGCAACGCAAGTAACTTACCTCCAGATTCCGTGCTGAACTGGTGCATTTAATATAATTTTAACCTCATTGAGGAGCTCAATGCGAGGGTTAATTAAGTGATTGATGGTTGTTCATGTCTAGGCAATTGCACATCTTACTGTAAACTTGGGATTTCACATTTTCATTCTCTTAAACTCATTCTTTCCTCACTTTCTCCCTTCCTGCAACTTGTATGAATGTGTGAGTGCGTGTGTTTATGTGTTAGATTAGTTTATATTGTCTTAGATTTATCCAATAAAGTCTTATTCATATTGAAAAGAGAAGTATCTTGTGTTTTGTGCTTACAAGTTAAGGTCTTAAACTGCCGATCTTGTTACTGTGCTAATAAATAGTGTTTTCACTATATTTTGGATATTAATTTCCATTGCAGAATTGATGTTACACTGCTCGTTCAATGAATCGCTGGCCGACTCAGTGATCAGCCGTAAAACTGTGATTCTGTCCAAATTCCCTATAAAATCTTAAATGATTCCCTTTGAGCTAAACTCAAAGTTTTTTGTTTGAAAAACTGTACGTTTCCCTTACAGTCAATAGCAAATACTTAAACTAATAACAAAACATACTTACAGTTGCTGATTCAGAAACGCCAGATTGTCATAGCAAAGGCGGAATGGCCCCTTGTTTTTTTTTATTTTTTTTTTT
Organism: Sinocyclocheilus maitianheensis; assembly: GCA_018148995.1. Lineage (NCBI taxonomy): Eukaryota > Metazoa > Chordata > Actinopteri > Cypriniformes > Cyprinidae > Sinocyclocheilus > Sinocyclocheilus maitianheensis. The sequence continues at coordinate 395,642 of JADLZM010025903.1, forward strand.
AGAAATAGCTTTTGTGCACAGCCAGCCTTGTACACTTCTAGGCTTCTCTGTAGGAGATAGAGACCCGTCCATAAAATGTGTTGCACAAATTCAAACATCTGGGTTGTGCTGTTCTGTTGTAAATAAATCTTAACCAATTATTGTGCTTTTGCTTTCGCACTGAAACACACAGCGTCTCCCTGACATGCTGCTTCAACACTACTGCTGTTCTTGCAACCACGTCTTCTTTCTTTGCGTGCACATTTGGGCGGCATTATGCTAATATTTCCACATAGTGATGTAGGTATGTGGGGGCGTGTTAGAACGAGGCGTTTTTAGGGGGGCGTGGCTGACTCTTAACTTTTATAAAGAATATATCTTTGGATTTGAGACTTTAGTCTTTGCAACTTTACAGATCTTCTTTATGCACCAAGAGCTTGTAACACTCCAAAGAGAAAGAAAAACTTGAAATCACATCATATGACCCCTTTAACCTGTCTAGTCTTATTGGGAACATGCTTGTTCTTAAGCTCTCTGTTGTTATTGGAAACATGCTTGTTCTGAATTTATAGTTGTATTGTCTGGAACACGCTTGTCCCAGAGCTATCTGGTTGTTATTGGAACATGCTTGATCTAAAAGCTGTAGTCGTATTGGAACATGCTTGTTCTTAAGTTATAGCTGTATTGTTGGGAACATGCTTGTTCCAGAGCAATCTGGTCGTTATTTGTAACATGCTTGTTCTTAAAGCTGTAGTTGAATCGGAAACATGTTTAGTCTATCTGGTGTTATTGAGAACATGTTACTTAAGCTTTTAAGGTATTGGCAACATATTCATTAGGTCATCCGTTAAAGGCAACATGATTGTTGCTATAGGTTATGTGGGTTTTAGCAACATACTTGTTTTGGTCATTTGGTTAAGGGCAACATGCTTGTTGCTTAAGGCTTTGGGATTTTGCTATCAGTTTGTGTTGGGGGATATCAGCATATGGTTTTGTTTTGGGGGGTTATCGCTGCTCTCCCTGCTCTTATGCTAGGCTGCATGGATGCACAGGGAGTTCTTGCCCAGAACAGAACCATACCGCCAATCCAAACTGTATGCTAATTGTCAATCATCTTTGACGATAGTGGTCCTGACAGAAATTTAGTATGTTTTTCTGTTAGTGTAATCATCTACCTCCATACAGTAAAACCGCTTTAAAAGATGTGAACAATATAAGTTAGCTTGTACAGTAATGAGTCTGTCCATGTGAAGTGATCTTGTGTGGTTAAGAATGAAACGCAGGCAGTGAGAAGATTCACAATGTGATATGAGTCACAACGGCTGTTCAGAGTGTGAAGCGTCTCACTGCCCTCAAACCACAGCGTGTGCATGTGTGTGTGCTTTAATTAGCAGTTATTTGCGCTGGATTTCATTTGGCTCAGTCATTAGTGTTGCACCAAGACAGTTTGCTGTGAAATCTGAGTTTCCCCTCGGCCAGGAAATTAACAAGACCATTAGTGCATTAGAAAAACCCCTTCACTTCATCAGAGAGAAAGAGAGACGGATGAGGGTGTTCCCTCCATCTGATCGTGTACTACTGCACACTGCACACTATTAATAGCATGTGCACACAGTAGTATGTTACATTATTGTCACATGATCTCCCGTTTCAGCCAGTTATCATCTCACAAACATGGCATTTTTAATCTGGTTTAATTAGTAAAAGACATTTTCAGTCTGTAAAGAGAAATGGAAATTAAGTGCATTGCATTTTGGGATACAGTATCTGACACAGATTTTCATAAATGTGCATGATCCAAGTATGCATCGAGACCATTCACATGCTGTGCACAGTTTGCATACTGATCTCTTCCATCAGTAGTAGGCAGTGTGCAGTTGCTGTATTGATTTCCACGAGCGGTTGCTCTAATTTCATCTGTGCAGTGAACTAAAAGGCAGACTTCACTCTGGGACGGTGTTTCAATTACAGTTTCTGGGGAAGCATCATAATGTCGTGATCTTACAAGCCCTGGAGGAAGCAGCCGATCCGCTGCCTGCTGTTGTACGAGCTCTAACGAGCTCCAGGGAAGATCAGGAATCATGGACCGACTGCGGCCCAGACATGAGAGTCTCAGACGGGCATAAATCACTGCGCTCCCGGCTCTTTATGGAGCTGCTTTACAGCTTCTCTGTAGGAGATAGAGACCCGGCAAGACATCATAAATTAGATTCTAGGCCGCATTAACCCAAAGGGGGCGACAGTTTCACTGCAGGATCTGACAGACCGAGTGAAGCTTGTACAACACAAACGACATACTGGCCCACGGTGACCTTCATGACTAACCAACGACACCAGAAACACCAAGCATCAACACTAAAAACACCAACAAAACTAACAATTAACCCAAAACAATAACCAACAAACCTAACTAACAACTAACCAGCAACACCAACAACACTAACCAAAAACTCTATCTCATTTGGGGCTTTTTTCTGCTGAATTGACTGCAAATGTGTTGCTATAATATTCAGTTAATATAATATTTGAGGTCATTATAAAAAATATTAATATTGTGTCTGTAATGCATACGCATAATGTGTGTGTTTTAGTTTCCTCTGATTATTTGCTGGTGTGCAAAATAGAAAATGATGCTATAATCTTTCAGGATGCCGGCGTGTCCTTCATGTCATGCTACAGAGGTCTTATTATTGGAGTTTGTGTGTAAGATGCAGACGCTCACAGGGTCATGTCTGCTAATGCGTCACGCTGAGCAGCTAGGCCTGGAGCGCAGCGCCCACGGCTCACGCTTTAATGAATCCAGGGTTTGCTGTTTCATTCCGTCAATTTCACAAACCAACATGTGCACATTTTAATGACTTCGACCTTTGCGTTTTCAAGATTGGGGCTGAATTTATTTAATGAGTGACTGCAGAGTCCTAGCGTGAGTCGCAGTCAAACTAACCAGCGTCTGAGAAACAGCGGCAGTGTATTCAAATAAAGCTGTGATTTACTACCGGTGAGAGCTGAGCGAACGGATCATGATAAAAGAGGTCAGGCCAAAACGCTGTGCGTTTATCTGCATTTCACAATGATTTTAAACGTTTCTCATCCAATCAGAATCAGAAGCATAAGCGCAGGAAGGTGAGGGATTTCTCATTATTGAGTGGCAGGTGCGGCGTGATCCGACTCGATTTCCCAGAGTGCTTCACTGCAGCGCCGCGAATGGATCTGAATTAAAGTGGATTTAATGGAGTCGGGCAACAGAGGAGACGGCTTTATAACGCTTGCTATCAATCCTGCTTTATAATGAGCTGAATTACTGCCCTGATGGTGAAAGATTAGAGAGATTTAGAGTCTGCTGCTCAGAGAGAGAGAGAGACGGCATCTGAGGGGCGTCACATTGATGGCTGAGAGCAAAAGGAAGGACTGAAAGTCTAATGTGGCATTCATGCATCTCAGAAAGAAGATTTTCAGACGTCGATATACTGTAGAAAGAAATGCTGCAGAGCGAAGATTGTGTAACGTCTGTTTTATTCATGCTGCACTGATGTTCAGATCTGCTTACTGTCAAACTACCATCAACTTACAAGACAAATCAGCTGCTTTTAATGTTCTCTTCTGTTCTGAGAGCGTAGCCATTACGTTTTTAAAGCATTATTTCTGAATGTTCTCTGAATCTTAAAAGGTTGTTGTTGTTTTTTTAAGTTAAGGGAACATTATGGGAACATTACCTTTGAATGCTCCCCGAACGCTCTGAAATGTAAAAAATTTTATGCTTTTGTTTTGAAAGTATTTTTAAAGACCAGGTAACTTTAAACAAAGATTCTGTAAACATTACTGGAAGAAGGTTTGTTCATAGCGTCGAGAGAACCTTGTCTGAATGTTCATGTTAGCCGGGGACCCCTGGTGCAGCTGGTGGATGTCGGTGCTCATTTCGTCAGTCTGTTACTCTGAAGGTTTGCAGTGGCTCCTGTGTTTGTTTGTGTGGTGTCAGACTGCGTTTGCTCTGACGTGACAGATGTGTGATGTGGCTGCGTGAAGAATTACTCCAAACGTCCTTCCAGAACTCCCTGGCCCTGCCCACACTGTTACAGGCCTGGACGGAGCCGTGATGTTCACTGCGCTCAGAAAGCTGCTTATAACAGCGAACATTTGATTTATGACACAGAGCTGCGTGTCATCTTTAAAGTTGTTCAGATGAAGTTCTTAGCAATGCATATTACTAATCAAACATTAAGTTTTGATATATTTACGGTAGGACATTTACAAAATATCTTCATGGAACATGATCTTTACTTAATATCCTAATGATTTTTGGCATAAAAGAGAAATGTATAATTGTGACCCACAAAATTGTGTACAAAATATACATGAAATATATATTATGTGTGTGTAGCTGCTTTAAACGGTATGCATTGTGAAAATAATAATATAATAAATAATATTAATAAGTAGTATAAATAAAATACTAAATAAAATGTATACGCAGTGCTGGGTAGATGACTTACTAACTGTAGTATGTTACTGATTACAAATTACATGATGACAATTGTAGTCAGTAATGTAATTTAGATTACTTATTTTAGGTAATGTATTACTTTTGTATTCCTTATGACCTTAAAACTTATGACCTAAATGTTAACATTTGTAATATTTTAGTTTACCTGCATGCTAACCGACATCAGAAAACTGTGAACAAGCAAACGTGTCGTTAAATGATGGAAATATTAACATTAAATCTCAGGGGTAAATGTCTTTATTTTGGGCTTTTCTCCTTTCTCTCTCCTCAGCTTCGTTATGTGTCATTGCCAGATCTCTTTACCAATTCATTTCTGAAATAATCCAGTTCAGAGACGGCATTACCATCACACGCTATCAGCTATGATCAGATTTTTATTCAGGGATACGTCACAAATGTTTTAACAGATGAATCAGTTCTTCAGACGTTTCAAGATTTCAGAAGTTCTTTTAGTAGAAGAATCGCCTTATCTGATGTGCTTTCACGTCATAGACTTCATATTAGCCAACATTCATAACACATCCCATTACACTGTCTGTCTGACTGTCTGTCTGTCTGACTGACTGTCTGACTGACTGTCTGTCTGACTGACTGACTGTCTAGCTCTGTCTGTTTGACTGAGTGTGTCTGTCTAACTGTCTGTCTAACTGTCTCTGTCTGTCGGTAAGACTGTCTGTCTGTCTGTCTGACTGACTGACTGACTGTCTGTCTGTCTGACTGACTGTCTGACTGACTGTCTGTCTGACTGACTGACTGTCTAGCTCTGTCTGTTTGACTGAGTGTGTCTGTCTAACTGTCTGTCTAACTGTCTCTGTCTGTCGGTAAGACTGTCTGTCTGTCTGTCTGACTGACTGACTGACTGTCTGTCTGTCTGACTGACTGTCTGACTGACTGTCTGTCTGACTGACTGACTGTCTAGCTCTGTCTGTTTGACTGAGTGTGTCTGTCTAACTGTCTGTCTAACTGTCTCTGTCTGTCGGTAAGACTGTCTGTCTGTCTGTCTGACTGACTGACTGACTGTCTGTCTGTCTGACTGACTGTCTGACTGACTGTCTGTCTGACTGACTGACTGTCTAGCTCTGTCTGTTTGACTGAGTGTGTCTGTCTAACTGTCTGTCTAACTGTCTCTGTCTGTCGGTAAGACTGTCTGTCTGTCTGTCTGACTGACTGACTGACTGTCTGTCTGTCTGACTGACTGTCTGACTGACTGTCTGTCTGACTGACTGACTGTCTAGCTCTGTCTGTTTGACTGAGTGTGTCTGTCTAACTGTCTGTCTAACTGTCTCTGTCTGTCGGTAAGACTGTCTGTCTGTCTGTCTGACTGACTGACTGACTGTCTGTCTGTCTGACTGACTGTCTGACTGACTGTCTGTCTGACTGACTGACTGTCTAGCTCTGTCTGTTTGACTGAGTGTGTCTGTCTAACTGTCTGTCTAACTGTCTCTGTCTGTCGGTAAGACTGTCTGTCTGTCTGTCTGACTGACTGACTGACTGTCTGTCTGTCTGACTGACTGTCTGACTGACTGTCTGTCTGACTGACTGACTGTCTAGCTCTGTCTGTTTGACTGAGTGTGTCTGTCTAACTGTCTGTCTAACTGTCTCTGTCTGTCGGTAAGACTGTCTGTCTGTCTGTCTGACTGACTGACTGACTGTCTGTCTGTCTGACTGACTGTCTGACTGACTGTCTGTCTGACTGACTGACTGTCTAGCTCTGTCTGTTTGACTGAGTGTGTCTGTCTAACTGTCTGTCTAACTGTCTCTGTCTGTCGGTAAGACTGTCTGTCTGTCTGTCTGACTGACTGACTGACTGTCTGTCTGTCTGACTGACTGTCTGACTGACTGTCTGTCTGACTGACTGACTGTCTAGCTCTGTCTGTTTGACTGAGTGTGTCTGTCTAACTGTCTGTCTAACTGTCTCTGTCTGTCGGTAAGACTGTCTGTCTGTCTGTCTGACTGACTGACTGACTGTCTGTCTGTCTGACTGACTGTCTGACTGACTGTCTGTCTGACTGACTGACTGTCTAGCTCTGTCTGTTTGACTGAGTGTGTCTGTCTAACTGTCTGTCTAACTGTCTCTGTCTGTCGGTAAGACTGTCTGTCTGTCTGTCTGACTGACTGACTGACTGTCTGTCTGTCTGACTGACTGTCTGACTGACTGTCTGTCTGACTGACTGACTGTCTAGCTCTGTCTGTTTGACTGAGTGTGTCTGTCTAACTGTCTGTCTAACTGTCTCTGTCTGTCGGTAAGACTGTCTGTCTGTCTGTCTGACTGACTGACTGACTGTCTGTCTGTCTGACTGACTGTCTGACTGACTGTCTGTCTGACTGACTGACTGTCTAGCTCTGTCTGTTTGACTGAGTGTGTCTGTCTAACTGTCTGTCTAACTGTCTCTGTCTGTCGGTAAGACTGTCTGTCTGTCTGTCTGACTGACTGACTGACTGTCTGTCTGTCTGACTGACTGTCTGACTGACTGTCTGTCTGACTGACTGACTGTCTAGCTCTGTCTGTTTGACTGAGTGTGTCTGTCTAACTGTCTGTCTAACTGTCTCTGTCTGTCGGTAAGACTGTCTGTCTGTCTGTCTGACTGACTGACTGACTGTCTGTCTGTCTGACTGACTGTCTGACTGACTGTCTGTCTGACTGACTGACTGTCTAGCTCTGTCTGTTTGACTGAGTGTGTCTGTCTGTCTGACTGTCTGTCTAACTGTCTGTCTTGGTCTGTCTGTCTGACTGACTAACTGTCTGTCTCTGTCTGTCTGTCTGTCTGACTGTCTGTCTGTCTGTCTGACTGTCTGACTGTCTGTCTGTCTGTCTGTCTGTTTGACTGACTGATTGACTGACTGTCTGTATCGGTCTGTCTGTCTGTCTGTCTAACTGTCTCTCAGTCTGACTGTCTGACTGTCTAACTGTCTAACTGTCTGCCTGTCTGTCTCTCTGTCTGTCTGTCTGTCTGTCTGTCTGTCGTGATCATCTCCAGGTGTTCTCATCAGTATCATCCTCTCGTTAATAGGTATTTCCTGATCTGGCCCTCATCTGATTAGCGTCAAACCCTGGCATTGTCGCTCCTCGTGTTAGGTTGGCTTCTTGTTTGACAGAGCAGTAAATAAGACACGCAAATTCAGTTTTCCCGACATTTTGTCTTTTGCTGCACTGTGAGTCCCACCGTGCGACGGCTCTTCTGCAGCCATTAATTGTGAGGCCCGTGAAGAACAAGTCCAACAAAAGCCGTGGAGCACAAGAGTGATTGTGAAGAATCTACACAATAGCTGGTGATTTCAGTGTGGCCAGCGCTCGCTCTGATTGCACCGATGTGCTGCAGATTATTCAGAGTCAAGACCACCGAAACCAACAGCACGAAGCCAAACGACGTCTATTCAGATGCAGACGTGTGATTGAAAGATAAGTCAAAATGTCTGAGAAGAGTATTATACACACAATCCACAGGAAAGACTCGACTGTTTAAACAACCGCAAGATTCAAGCGGAACATGAAAAGGACAAGGAAAAAGAAACAAACCTTTATGTGTTCCACGCGTACAACGTGAGTTGATCTGTGTGGAGAAGGACTGTTCAGGAAACACATTATTCTACAGTGTCACCACAGTCCTTCACCTCTAAGTAATCATCACTTAAGTCACAACAAAATCATCCTGATCAAATGACTGAAAGATTATTATATGATTTATATACATATATGAGATAAAGCACAAAGCTCAGATTGTATTGTACATCATCATGTTTATATCTGTAGCACTTTACACAATGCAGACTGTTTCAAAGCAGCTTCACATTAATGCATGGGCAAATAAGTGTTAATCTACAATTCATGAATTACAAAACTAATTCAACTGAAGACAACAGTGTCATTATTCAGCTCAATTCAGATTATTTTAGTGCCTTTATCCAGTTTCAATTTTGTTCCCATCTGATTGTCAGTACAGTTAAATTGACAATATTACTGAATATTAATTTTCTTTACTGTGATTTTACCACTCTTTAAAAGTACAACCTCTCCAGACTTATTTACATTTATTTAATATTTATTTAAAGTACATTTAAAAATAACAAAAGTCGACCAAAGTGCTGAACAAAAAGAAACTACAAAAAATAAATAAAATAAAACTATAAGAAAAACTGAAACAGCAGCGTGAGAACAGGCAGGAAAGCGGAACTAAGTGCAGGAAAACTTTAATAAGAAAACAGGGAAACATACAACGACTGACAGACCACCAGTGAAACACAAGAACTATTTATACACAAGAGAACAAGCTTAACAGGATAGCAAGTGGTGTGGTTAATGAACTGTCATGACAACTAATGAGAGTAACTATGGCAACTAACGAGGGCAGTGCACACAGGGACTAGACATGAGGAGTGAACACACACACACACACACCCACACCCACACCCACACACACACACACACACACACACACACACACACACACACACACACACACACACACACACACACACGGAACAAATAGCCAACACGAGGAATCCTCACAGAAACAGAAATAAAACTACAAGAAATGCGAAAATAGAAGCCAACCAAGCATAAATATAAGACAACCATGTTTGAAAAATTACTATTTATTAATTTTCATTCAGAATTGTTCCAGGTAACACCGTTCACTAGTGTAACTGTGATTCAGATGCGGCTCATCCCGTCAGAATGTGTTAAATGCATCCGGGTGATTGTACAGGTGTGGACGTGTAAATCGTGCGTGTCGTGCTCCTGACAGCAGCTGTGGCTTTAATTCAGGTGCAGTGATCCGATTGGCTGGATGCAGGAGTGTAATGAGCCGATTGGCTGGCTCTCAGATGCGGCTGATGGCCATTTCCCAGAATCCTTCAGTTAGAGCGCTTGCCCATGTCTCGACTTCTGCTAATGATCCCTGGATTCTGGATGAGAGCATGACAGACAGAGACGTATGACAGACATCTACAGACTCTTTCGTCTGCTGTCGCTCCTGACAGCTTCATGACACCTGCTTGTGTCACGTCTGTCGGCTGGACCTGCTGCAGTCGACACACAAACACACTCACACACACACACACAC
>JADLZM010025903.1:409003-425995 GCA_018148995.1 Sinocyclocheilus maitianheensis
GATAGACATTTTAAATAATATTATTATTATTTTATACGTTTTTAACATTTAACAAAAACATTTTTTTTATCAAATAAATAAACACATGCATTCTGTATACTCTTTTCAGATCGATTCTTAAAGATATGCTGTTGTCTGGTTCCCAATGTTCCTCCTCCTCTTCTGAAAGTCATGCAGTTTTGGAACGACATGAGGGCAGTAAATGATGACAGAATAGGTGAACTGTCCCTTTAAGAAGATCCATTAGACTTTAGATGCTCACTATGTAGACAGCTCACTACAGAGCCACACACACACACACAGTGAGTGAACTGAAGCTCGCAATGAAGCATCTCTGTCCTATCAGTGATACAGAAATACGTGATGGTCACACTGTCGTATCGGTGCGCTTCATCATGGCATTCACGCCGGTCAGATGCGCTTCATCAGTGCCAGACATTAAAACAGCAGAATGAGAAATCAGTCCTCATATGGAGCGCTGTGAGAGCAGAAGCAGTTCCTCTGCACGCTCCTATGTTGGGGTCTGAGATGATGGTTGTGTAACGTGTTGATGGGAGTCTGGCCGCGGGCCTGCGATCCGCCGAGCACACGCAACACACTCAAACACACTCGAGAGGAGGAGACGGAGACAGCTCTCAAACCTGCTAATGTGATCGTCCTGATGAACGTCTCACATACTAAGACTTTTGATGCTGCTTTTATCTGACACAGCGTGACCTTGCAGTTGAGGGTTGAGGGATGTGGTCTGATGTTTGTCCGGAGCCATCGTGCTGTTTGCGCTGCACTGATGTTAGACACGCCGCATAATTCATGTCCTCTGGGCTTTCTGAGAGATCGGTCTGTGAATGTAAACACACACACACACACACTCCTACTGAGCCAAGTCCTCTCGAGGATTTTTTTGTTTTGCCGTCATGGGCGGCTGAATTAGAGATTAGCTGGATTTAGTGCAGAGGATCGTCCCCAGGAGGAGTCTCTCTCTCTCTCTGTCTCTCTCTCGGTCTCAGTTAAAGTGTTGTGTCTCACTCCAGATATCTGAGAGCGCAGAACATCTTACTGTCAGACAGACAGACGGAACAGAACATTATATCGTTTTTACTCCACAACATCAGTCGAATGGTTAAAATAGCTTTCTTTTGTGATCTGATGTGGCTTCTCATCACAGAATGAGGCAGAAAATGTATTGTATGCTGTAAAAAAGGCCATATCGACTAGCAATGTTTGATTAGTTTAAGCGTTTCTATCTTTTAATTCAGTCACAGTGATAGCTGGATGCCTTTGTCCATATGAGGGATTTCCTGAAACCCCATCAGTTCTGTTACTTCTGTGATGCACATGTTTCTGCGCGAGGCGTCCAGTACGAATGAAACGGACATTACATGTGTTTATAGCTCCCAATAATGGCCAATCCAACCTATGTTGGGTAAAAATAGGACAAATAATACTTCTAAGAAATTAAGAGTAGACCAGTGATAATCCATGTCTTTCTCCAGTGAACAGGAGTTTGTGTGGGTTTTAAAGATCGCAACAAACACTCTGATGTGCCAAGACATCAGAACTGAGCTGAACCGAAAACCGTGCTTAAAAGACAAGGTACATATCAACCTGTGAGTTAACTGTATTGTTGCATCCCTACTCTGGACATTATGTCTTATGTTTCTTGTTAATCAAACCTACCATTATTTAGATTATATTCCTCACGGATCTCGATTTATTAGCAAAAACACCTTATATTCTGACATGCATAATTATTAAGCAGGTTTTCTTTTGCAGGTAAAATGGTCAAAAAAAGAGATTTAACACACTGAAGAGTCAAAAATGATTACATTTTATACACATGATTAAAACGAGGTCTGTGGTAAATATAAATTGACTCATACAGCAAAACACACATTTTGAAGCAGTTATGATTATTTTTTCAAAACATATATTTGTAATAAGTAACTAGATAAGAATGTTCTGCAGCAAAGCGTCCAAGTATAAGTAAGTTACGTTTAACACAGACCTTATTTTACTCATGACATGAAAACCCCCGTTATGAAAGCCTATAGGGGAATCTGGAAGCTGTGGTGAATTAGTCTTCTGGGTTTTGACATCACGCCTGCAGCCTCTATTAGCAGAAGCACATTAAAGTGTATATAGCGGCATGTGTTCCCTCTTCTCTGGCTGAACTGGAGCAGAATTACCTTCACGAGAGGATTGAATGAAATGAGGTTGTCTTCCTCACATCACAAGCTCAGATTGAGATGAATGTGAAGGATTTCTCGACTCTTCATGCGTTGGGTAACCCGATGCTCCATGCCCGCTCCACTGGAAACCCGAGCGCAGTACGAGCGCTGCAGTGTTGGAAATCGAAGGCAAGATCTGTTCGGCCCGCTCTAATTGTTTGGGGAGTTGAAGATGGCAGAGGACCTGGGCAATGGGAAAGATGATATGCTCGTACACACGAGAAACGAATGCCGATAGTGCTCTCGTCCTGCTGGAGAAGTTTTTGCTGCAGTGTTAATGGTGAAGTGTGAGAGAGTGAGTGAGTCTGTGAGTGTGTGAGTGTGCGTGAGTGTGTGTGCGTGAGTGTGTGTGCGTGAGTGTGTGTGCGTGAGTGTGTGTGCGTGAGTGTGTGTGCGTGAGTGTGTGTGCGTGAGTGTGTGTGCGTGAGTGTGTGTGCGTGAGTGTGTGTGCGTGAGTGTGTGTGCGTGAGTGTGTGTGCGTGAGTGTGTGTGCGTGAGTGTGTGTGCGTGAGTGTGTGTGCGTGAGTGTGTGTGCGTGAGTGTGTGTGCGTGAGTGTGTGTGCGTGAGTGTGTGTGCGTGAGTGTGTGTGCGTGAGTGTGTGTGCGTGAGTGTGTGTGCGTGAGTGTGTGTGCGTGAGTGTGTGTGCGTGAGTGTGTGTGCGTGAGTGTGTGTGCGTGAGTGTGTGTGCGTGAGTGTGTGTGCGTGAGTGTGTGTGCGTGAGTGTGTGTGCGTGAGTGTGTGTGCGTGAGTGTGTGTGCGTGAGTGTGTGTGCGTGAGTGTGTGTGCGTGAGTGTGTGTGCGTGAGTGTGTGTGCGTGAGTGTGTGTGCGTGAGTGTGTGTGCGTGAGTGTGTGTGCGTGAGTGTGTGTGCGTGAGTGTGTGTGCGTGAGTGTGTGTGCGTGAGTGTGTGTGCGTGAGTGTGTGTGCGTGAGTGTGTGTGCGTGAGTGTGTGTGCGTGAGTGTGTGTGCGTGAGTGTGTGTGCGTGAGTGTGTGTGCGTGAGTGTGTGTGCGTGAGTGTGTGTGCGTGAGTGTGTGTGCGTGAGTGTGTGTGCGTGAGTGTGTGTGCGTGAGTGTGTGTGCGTGAGTGTGTGTGCGTGAGTGTGTGTGCGTGAGTGTGTGTGCGTGAGTGTGTGTGTGTGAGTGAGTGAGCGTGCGTGTGCGCGCTGCTATCAGTCTGTTGAACAGGTGACTCTAATTGAAGTGGATGTTGATAAGCTAAGCTGCTTCCGTCGGTAGGTTAGTGAGGAGCTGGTGATCCACACTAGGGGTGCGTCCGAAATCGCATACTGCTTAGTAGGTACTACATTTGAATTTGAACGTACTACTCGACCGTTAAAAAAGTAGGTTCTATATAGTATGAATGCGAGTAGTATGAATGGAATTCGGACGTACTACATCCGCCATGTTGACGTTGTCACGTGACATGCGTCTCCACAACAGCGCCTAACTTTAAAGAGCCCTCACTACTGCGAACATCAGCAATGTTTCACGTAATTCTTACCACTTTCATCGGCAATTAAACATCTTTTTACAGCCGACTCACGAAATCATCTCATCGACTTACAATGTTTAAACTTTCAATAAGTCAGCCGTTCACTTAAAAAAGTGAACCATCGTATGCATGCTACGGAATTCGGGCGGAAGTAGTAGGTCATCCGGGTACTTCTCGCCTACTGTTTTTCGAATACTATGAATTCGGACGTACTACTCGCCTCACATACTGTTTTTCGCCTACTATAGAGTATGGAAGTATGCGATTTCGGACGCAGCTTCGATGTTTATCAGCTGCTTTAATCCAGAGCGACTCACAGGTTTAGTCTGCAGCTCCACCAGGGCATGGTGATGATGAAGGATCACACCAGCAGTCTTCATGAGCTTCATCTGCTGCAGTAACAGACAGTGATTGTGGATGAGTAGTTTGAGAGTCAGGTGTTGGTTTTAGTGTGAGAGGATGGGACCGCTCTATCATTTGGCAGCGGGTTTGTACATTAAACTGTATGATCATTTAGTATAAATTGATGTATTAAAATAACTAAAACTGAAATAAAGTAAATATAATATATAGACATTTAAAAACAACAAAAGCTAATAAAAATGTTAAAAAATACACAACAAAATTGTGACCCTGGACCACAAAACCAGTCATGAGGGTCAATTTTTCGAAATTGAGATTTATGCATCATCTGAAAGCTGAATAAATCATCTTTCCATTGATGTAAGGTTTGTTAGGATCGGACAATATTTGAAAATCTGGAATCTGAGGGTGCAAAAAAATCTAAATATTGAGAAAATCATCTTTAAAGTTGTTCAAATGAAGTTCTTAGCAATGCATATTACTAATCAAACATTAAGTTTTGATATATTTACGGTAGGACATTTACTAAATATCTTCAAGGAACATGATCTTTACTTAATATCCTAATGATTATTGGCATAAAAGAAAAATAGATCATTTTGACACATACAATGTATTGTATATATACGCAGTACACACTTATATATTATGTAAACAAAAACGTTTATTTTGGACGCGATTAATCGTTTGACAGTAGGGCTGGGACCGTCTTTGGTTTTTTCGGGAGGCAAACAATAAATCTATCTATAAAATATAAAAGAAGAGTATATATATATATATATATATATATATATATATGAACAAAAGCTTCAGTAGTCTCTCAATGATACTAAAGTAACACTGCTTGATTGCTGGAACTGAATTTAGTGACCCAGGTTTGTACTGTCAAGCTGCTTTGAAGGCGTGCGCTGCTGGTCTCTTCAGCAGGTTTAATATGGGTTTTGATGGCAGGTTTATTGTGGGGTTAGTGGCGTGAGTGATCAGCGATCTCAAACACACAGCACCTCTGCAGTATTAATGGGGTCACCTATAGAGTGTTTTCTCGGGCCGTCCTGCTCCGGCAGCGGTGTTCGTACCCGGGGAAGGGCATCCGGCGCTCCTCTGAATGTAGGCCACGCTCTCCCTGTAGAGTAAGCTGCTTTATTGCCCTACACAGGAGGTGACACTGATGAATCGGGCCGGTTCTGTTGGTCACAGTGTTAATGAGCTGCTTTTGTAAGCTGTTCAGATTTGTGTGGCTGAAAAGCAGAGCGTTGAAAGATGTGTGTCGGCTGTCTGTAAGGTTTGATTCGTTTGTTCACCTCCGTCCTGCACGAACAAACCTTCTGTCGTGTTTTTCTGTAGAGACCGCCTCTCTCTATCTGTACGAGCGCTGCTTTCATCCTCCATACCTCCTTTGAATTCTGCCAGATATTTCTGCGCTGTAAGGCTGGAGAGACGGTCAAAGACGTCCTGACCGCTGACCTGATCTCACCATCTGGTAGAACAGAAGAAAAGCAACTTTTAATAGGATTTCAAGATTTGAGTCCATGTCTGTGGAGATCATTGATATGCTAGTGTACGACTGAAGATGAGAAAATTAACTCTGAGCACATCCAATACAGGGTTGTTCCTAAAAATAAATTACTAAAATTAAAACCATTAAAAAGAAAAAAAAGAAAACTAATTGAAATAATATCTATATATAAACATTTCATTTAGTATGAAGCTAAAACTAAATAAACAAACAATGAATTGTACATTTTATAAAAAAAACGATATAGGAACATATTCAAAATATTAACAAAACTATAATAATAATAATAATACTGATCCAAAAGTACAAATCTGATACACAGCACTTAGAACTGTGAAATGCATACATACATACGTAAAACTCAAAATGAAGAAATCATTCAGATTATGCTCTATTTTTAGGTGAGTAGTGAAATGTCAGTATTGATCATGTGACTCTTTGTACAGATGATCATATGTTCTTCTATTGAAGCTCAAGACGCTATTGGAAACATCTCAATTTTAAATCTCATAAGTTTTAATTACAGTTTTACACTCAAATTGTTAGATGATCATTTGTAATCTGGACATTTCAACTGTTCATTCTTACAGATAAAGCTTCCAGAATGGGATTTCCACATTGATTCTATAAAATAACCATTTCTGGTTCCCCAAAGAACCTTTCAGTGATCAGTTTTTCAAAGAACCATGTTTACATCTGCAATACGTCTATAGGACGTTTCCTATCAGATGTCAAATAGATGTCTGTAAGATGTTTATGATTTCGAATGTATGTAAAACTAACATCTTAAAGACGTCTGTCAGATGTCTGTACACAGCAGATGCTTAAAGCGATCTTTAACAGACATCTTGCAGACGATTTTCTTTCTTTCTTTCTTTCTTTCTTTCTTTCTTTCTTTCTTTCTTTCTTTCTTTCTTTCTTTGTGTTTGTAATTAATTTCAGTTAGTAACAGAATTACAGCTTAAGTCAATACCAGCTGACTCGTGTATAGGGTAATGCTTTAAACTGCTGAGTGAGCAGATCTTCAGTGCAGGTCTAGCTCTCGCGCGTTAGCATCCGTCTCTCCCCGCGCTGTTTATTCAGAAGGCGAGGCTAATCGATATCTCAGTAACAGCAGAACCTGCTCTGTTCAATACTTCCACATTTGCACTCATTTGCATTTTAGCCCGAGACCGTCTCATTAGCTTCCCGTGCGCTTCCCCTCCGCTGCAGGCCGCGAACGGTTGGAGGTGCTCGGCTAAGTGTGTAGCGTCGGGAGCGCGCTGTCAGGGGAAACAATCTGAACTTATCAGCAATCAGCATTAATGTTGATGTAGTGTTGTTTATGAGCATTAATCATTTAGGACAGGCCCCATGCTAGCAGCGCCCGATTAATCTGTGTAGCGCTAGCACGGAAATTGATGATGATGAATTACAGCGTTTATCAAGTCAGTCTCCATTAGCAGAGGCGTCGAGGAGTCATCAGCGATCAGACACGCTTCCGCTCAATTCAGCCCTGTGAGGAGCAAGACAGCAGCGGTAACAGCATCAGAGTTTGGAGGAACGCTGCACTTAAAAACACACGTGATGATGATGACGAGCTGCAGCACCTCGTTTCATGTGTGCCTAAAGCCGCCTTTCCACAGTCTCCGACATTTGGATACGATTGTCACATTTCTCCCCCTAGCGGCAGTCGCACAGAACTTTCAAACTGTTCGTGAAGCAACCATCACCCTCGGCTTATTCACCATGGTAAAATTGATGATTTTACTGAATATGGTCTGTGTACAACCGTTCATTCATTTTTTGATTTAATATTGAAAGCAGAAAAATTTGAAAACGGCTCCTTTTTTGTTTTTTTTCATTTCATTCATCTTAATTTATAGCTACACAGACGAAAGCCCTGTCTAGGCTCTGCCCCTCGAGCTATTCGTTAGTCTGGTTGTTTGATGAGAAAAAGATTAAATGTAGTTGCAATAAACGCGTTAAGAATCTGTACAACTGCAGCAGCGGAGGACTATTATTCTGCTGCGCGGAACTGTGGAATAAACTGATGACGGCACGCTTTGATCTGCGGCTGACCAATCAGCAGAAAGGGGCATTTAAAGGTTCTCAAAACGGTCATCCGTGAAATGTAGTGAATATACATGTAAATTAACACTGATGTGACTGGGACGTTCGCAAAAAAATAAACCGAATCCATTTTCCCGTGACATCTGGATCCTTCGGCAGCGTATTCAAACATGTTGTTTTTCCACAGCCAGGAACGGCACATCTGCCTGGCATCGCAATCTTATTGTAAACAGCTACTTCTTCAGACCCTCTCTTTGCACGTCGACTAAACAGCTGTGGGTGTGACAACGATGTGATGATGCAAAATTAGGTGTAGTTGTCTTGCACTGGAGGCGGTCATATGCAAATGACTGGTGCTAGGTGACGTCACCTTGCCCCATAGGATCCACAACGAGCCGTATTTGGAGCTTGATTAAATAAATGCTTTGTTTATAATGGGGAGGATGTCTTAAGCTATGAAACTTGCAGGAAGTTTTAATGGTACAAAGACCTCTTATATGCCAGAAGATCAAGGCAAATTTGGTTTCTCATGTCATCACCCCTTTAATTCCCGCCCACGTGTAGAAATCGAATATTCAAGCTGTTTATTCATTTTTCCACCACTGAACGAAAAACGAAAAATTAAGCAGAAAAAAAATAATAAACAAATGATACATGGATTTATTATACACAGATTTTTAAGCTGCCTTTCCACTATCTCCGACCGACCAAATTGGTAATGAGGACCATGGTTTTACTTCTTGTGACCACCATCCTACTAATACTAGTCAGTTAAACTCTGGATTCTAAGCAAGAACTTCTTACTTTTTAGATGTTTAGTTCTAATGAATTTTAATTGAAGTAAAATGTTAATTCAGTAAGGGCCTGATTAAAGTTAAATATCAGTGTCTTATATATATATGAAGTGTTTATTATTTACAAATAATAAAGTTCTTAAAGGGAGATTCACCTAAAAATTACAATTGTCATAATTTACTCAACATCATGTCATTCCAAACCTGAATGAATTTCTTTCTTCTGTGGAACATAATTTGAGAAATTCAAGAAATGGTTGTCCATACAGTAGAAGTCAAGGGTAACCAAAAGGGTTTGGTTACATTCTACAAAATCTTATTTTGTGTTCAACAGAAGAAAGTCGTTTGGAACGACATGAAAGTGAGGAAATGAGGACAGAATTTATTAGCAGTAACTTTCCAGCCGTCCAGCTCAAAATCAATGCTTTACTGTCAAGTGCTTTTCTATGTGACAAAAATGCATTATTACGTTTGTTGCATTTGTTGTGAATTAAGTAATATCTATCATTATTCGTTTCTGTCCTGTTTTATTTACTCCAATTGAAGGCTCTGTGACCCATCAAACCATTCAAGGGGGGATTTGTGGGCTGAATGAGCTCGATTTGTCCTGGGCCAAATTTAAACCCCAGTCCAGCCCCCACCCCTGAACGTTATTTTACATTTTATGATCGCAACTCATACCCCTCCTCCACTAAACGTGATTTTGAGGGGGTCCCATAGCAAATTCAGTGCACAGGGCCCAGAATTCCTAGCGACGGCCCTGTGGTGATTTAACACTATGTTGTCACCTAGTTGGAGAGATTCGATGCTAAGTAAATAAACAACATTCACGTTTTTTACTCTCACAATGAGTTTATCATATTCATTTGCTACATTAGTAAGGTCCTATGATTTCCGTGATGCAGAAAACATGGACGGAATTGAGGAATCCAGTCATAAAAACGGAATTTACTGTATAACGTGGAATTTTTAACGGAATTTGTCTTATTTTTGATAAAGAAAAAAACAGGTCAGTACATATATATATATTTATATATATGTTATATTCTGTTTATGTATGCTATATACTGTATTCTATATACAGTACCAGTCAAAAGTTTGGGAAGTGTAATATAGCCTACACATAAGGAATATCAGCCGATATATTGATATTGGTCATTTTTTATCATAATATCGGTATCGGCATCGGCCCCCCCCAAAAAAAACATGTTTGTCGGGCTCTATAAATAATACTCAGAATATCTAGCGTAGCGTTAGTTCTGGCAGGTCACGTTAGTCAAGCTTGCATCAGCTGACTCTCAGCTGATCTCCATCTACCTATGGGAATACGACACCTATCTAAGCATTCATATATAAGGTCCCTCAGTATTATCAGCAGTTTTCGCATTGCTCAATAGTAGGGATGTAACGATTCACTCAACTCACGATTCGATTCAATTCACGAGTATTTTTTATTTTTTTAACCTTTTATTATTGCTTGGATAAAATGCTGCACATTTCTTTGTGAAATTGAAATATAACACTATAATAATATACTAATATAGCACTTGCATATTAATGCTCTTTTGTTGGTTTTGATTGCTGCTATTGTCCTCATTTGTTAGTCGCTTTGGACAAAAGTGTCTGCTAAATGACAAAATTTTAATATAATGTAAATGTAAATAACAAAACTACATTGAAATTTTAAAACAAGCCCCAAATCAAATAAATAAGTAACACAAATAAAATAAATCTCTTCATATAAACAAACTAAGGCTTTGTCTGTGCTCTTAACATTTAAAATCAGAGGCAACCGCTGCATTTTAATCATGATCCAAACAAAGATGCTGCATACATGCAACACAAGCA
Organism: Sinocyclocheilus maitianheensis; assembly: GCA_018148995.1. Taxonomy (NCBI): domain Eukaryota; kingdom Metazoa; phylum Chordata; class Actinopteri; order Cypriniformes; family Cyprinidae; genus Sinocyclocheilus; species Sinocyclocheilus maitianheensis. Next base: position 419,298 of record JADLZM010025903.1, read on the forward strand.
GTTTTTAATCTAAATTAGATTGTATAGTTTCGAAATTTGAAGCAAAAACAGAATGGTTTGACTTCAGTTTTATGAAACTATGCATAAAAATATCTGCATGACACAGCAGAGCTGAACGAGACACAGATGCACTCTCTGCCAGCAGGTGGCGCTTAAAGTGTTTTCTTGGTTACCGCTGTAAACAAAGCAGCGCTGCACTTACGAACTTTAATATGCATTATACAGAGGCAAGATAAAAAGAAAAAATACCATCTAAACTTTTCTAAAGACAGTAAGTTCCCCTCAGACATGCATTCATATAAACTCCTACACCTAAATGAATCGCGATTTATTTAGCATCTCAACCGATTTGAATCGTCACATATTTGAATCGATTTTCAACTGGCTCGCGGTTAATCGTTACATCCCTACTCAATAGCTAATTACCCTCCTCCATCCCCAACTCCTCCTCTGTCAGTCGGGATTCAGCCTTCTGATTCTCCTTGAATCAGACTAATTCTAAAATGTGTACATAACATTATTGAAATTTAACGATATCTGCAATACATTTATGTTGGTTCTGTTCTGTTCTGTGATGGTGATGGTGATTTTAGTGACATTATTCCTTCATTAGATGGCGACAAGAGACTGTTTTTCTGAGTGAGTCCGCAGTAAAGACTTTTGTATTGAAAGAGACTGAAACAGGGTTCTAAACAAGGAATTTCTTTTCACTTTCAACAACAGCTTGTAAGACGCAGTTAACAAATGCAGTGAGCAGCGTTGTCATCAGAAATAACCCTCAACAGATGAAAGATAGTACGACAAAGATATCGCTCTCCTCAGCGGACATTAATACTAATGTTTTATTGTGAAGATGAGATTGAGCTGAAGAATGAATGTGGTATCAGATGCAGGTAATCTCACTCTCAGTCCATCTCTCTCTCATCATACTCTACTCTACAAAATACAATAAGCTTTTAACTTTAAATGAAGGAACTCATCAACCACAGCTGTAGGAGCCATATTTAGATTCTTGTGCAGAAATGCGAACTTGAAAATATTCTGTTTGATTTATTTACTCTGTATTTCAAACCATTATGATTTAAATATATAAGGAAATTTTACTTTAAATTTTTTATGCTTGGACCTCATGTGAATTTACTTGCTCCTCCTCGACGCGTCACTACGGCGCAAAAGTGCAGGTCTTAATAGTCAAATTAGAATTGTTTGGCAAAGACAGGTTAGAGGGAGGAGTCACAGTTTCTTCAATCACATGCAATGGGATCACATTTCACACTGTCATTTTGAACTGATGACGAAGTGAAGCGCTCTGAACCAGTGAAGCTTTTAACACAGTTGTTTCGGAATAAGGTTCATTACTCGAAGCTTTTCAACACTGTTTATGTTGTGGCCATCTAGTAGTCATAAAAATTAATAACACCTTCCAAATTGCTGTGTTCCATTACAGCCGCTGATTTCTCATCTGGTTCTCCAACTGATTCTTTGTTTTATTTTATTGTATATAAATAATGGTCATTGACAAAGTCATTCATTTGTGTCGGTGTACTGGCACTGAAATAAGTCAAATAATTTAATTAATTTAACTCTGCTTCGTTATTTCATAGGCAATAGTTATTTGCAAGCAAGTTAATTTGAGCTTAATATTTAATTATGATATTGAAAAAAAAACGTATAAAATAAATAAATAATGTAATATAATGTAAAGAAAACGCGCTGAGGTTCACGTGGTTTGAACCCGATACTGAAGCAGTCATGTGGTTTTCAGATAAACTAAGCTTCAAACGTCATAGATCATGTGCTTTTGGCAAAATTAATCAAGCTCCGATACAGTGCTTTGATGTGAAATGTGTTGTTGTTTTTTGATACAAGCTTCGGAGCTTCCGTGTAGAGCGAAATCTTATTTGTATAGTGCTTTATACAATACTGATTGTGTCAAAGCAGCTTTACAGTGTCAAACAGGAAAATAGTTTGTCATTGATGCAAGAACATCACTAGCATTGTGCATTCTTGAAAGTTTTTTTTGTATTTTTGTTTGGAAAGTAAACCGGAGATTGTGATTAATAAACCACTACTTTTTTTATTTTTTTTACAACTGCATCTATGTGCATGCTTTATGAAAACTGTATTGGGAGAGACTCCGCCGCTAACCTCAGGGAGCTAAATGAATTTTTTTTTAAGAATATTGAGCTTTAGATTACAAGACAAAACTGAGGAAATCAAGAGAATCATTTCACTGCTAACAGAGAGCAGAACAGATGGAAGAGAGAGAAGAACAGAGAACAATCAGATCAGAGAAATAGAAAAGGAGGAGGATGAAGAACCTGATGTGCGAGCCGAGCATGCGAAGGTGCCGGTCATCTGTCATGACAGACTCTGGGGAAACACTTGCTGAGGGAATGAGTGTGCTGACATGAGAGTGAGTGATAAAGCGATGCTCTCGCTGAGACGAATGAGTCCTGACCTGTGCACATCTGTCACACACACACATTACTAATACGCTGTGTAAATGTTTGATAAGCCATTTACAAACACCTCTAAAATATTAATAGAGGTTGAGGAGTGGCTGTAGAAGGACATTCAGCAGAAACACAGGTGTGCGATGGAAATCTGGAACTGAAAATTGAACGTAAACTTGGAAATGAACAAAATGAATGTAAAATTTTGAAATTGAAGACATATCTGATACCAAATGAACCATAGATCTGTTAGACTGTGTTGTATTTGTGTGATTGTGTTAAGGCTGATTCAGATGAAGCAGGTGTCAGAGACACTCTTGCCTTTTAATTTTAATTTAATTCTCCGTTTATTTGAGTAGTTTTGCATTTGTTGTTTTGAAGCCCTTAGGGTTTAATGTGCCAGGTAATGAGGAGAATGAGTGTCATGGTAAAAAAAATAGATTATATTATCATGTTTCTGGAGCAGGATTGTATCAGCTAATGGATGGTGAAAATCAATCGGTAATATGGATTAGTAAACTAGTTTGTGATTTTGAGAAATATATGAAGCCTGCAGAGAGAAAGAAAGAAATGTTTATTTTAAAGATGTCTGAATGCTTTCAGATGATGTTACAGTTCTGTGATTGTTCTGGAAAAATGGGAAAGTATGAGCTGACAGCGGCACAAAAAATTGATGTGACCTCCAATACTGAGAAGCATTTACTGCACTGCAATTCTAGTGAAGGACTTCAACACTCATGATTCATTCATACCTCACACACATCTGATTCAGTGTCATTTGTGTGCAGTGTTGCTCGTGTCTGACCTTCAGAGGTTTGTCCAATGAAGTGTGTGTCAGACCAGCACAGACACCAATGCTCCAGTGCAGTGTGTGTGAGAGCAGCAAATACGGCAGTGATGCTCCAGTGCAGTGTGTGTGAGAGCAGCAAAGACGCCAGTGACGCTCCAATGCAGTGTGTGTGAGAGCAGCACAGATGCCAGTGACGCTCCAGTGCAGTGTGTGTGAGAGCAGCAAAGACGCCAGTGATGCTCGAGTGCAGTGTGCGTGAGAGCAGCACAGACGCCAGGGGCGCTCCAGTGCAGTGTGTGAGAGCAGCACAGATGCCAGTGACGCTCCAGTGCAGTGTGTGTGAGAGCAGCAAAGACGCCAGTGACGCTCCAATGCAGTGTGTGTGAGAGCAGCACAGATGCCAGTGACGCTCCAGTGCAGTGTGTGTGAGAGCAGCACAGATGCCAGTGACGGTCCAGTGCAGTGTGTGTGACAGCAGCACAGATGCCAGTGACGCTCCAGTGCAGTGTGTGTGAGAGCAGCACAGATGCCAGTGACGGTCCAGTGCAGTGTGTGTGACAGCAGCACAGATGCCAGTGACGCTCCAGTGCAGTGTGTGTGAGAGCAGCACAGATGCCAGTGACGGTCCAGTGCAGTGTGTGTGACAGCAGCACAGATGCCAGTGACGCTCCAGTGCAGTGTGTGTGAGAGCAGCACAGATGCCAGTGACGGTCCAGTGCAGTGTGTGTGACAGCAGCACAGATGCCAGTGACGCTCCAGTGCAGTGTGTGTGAGAGCAGCACAGATGCCAGTGACGGTCCAGTGCAGTGTGTGTGACAGCAGCACAGATGCCAGTGACGCTCCAGTGCAGTGTGTGTGAGAGCAGCACAGATGCCAGTGACGGTCCAGTGCAGTGTGTGTGACAGCAGCACAGATGCCAGTGACGCTCCAGTGCAGTGTGTGTGAGAGCAGCACAGATGCCAGTGACGGTCCAGTGCAGTGTGTGTGACAGCAGCACAGATGCCAGTGACGCTCCAGTGCAGTGTGTGTGAGAGCAGCACAGATGCCAGTGACGGTCCAGTGCAGTGTGTGTGAGAGCAGCACAGATGCCAGTGACGGTCCAGTGCAGTGTGTGTGACAGCAGCACAGATGCCAGTGACGCTCCAGTGCAGTGTGTGTGACAGCAGCACAGATGCCAGTGACGCTCCAGTGCAGTGTGTGTGACAGCAGCACAGACGCCAGTGACGCTCCAGTGCAGTGTGTGTGAGAGCCGCACAGACGCCAGTGACGCTCCAGTGCAGTGTGTGTGAGAGCCGCACAGATGCCAGTGACGCTCCAGTGCAGTGTGTGTGAGAGCCGCACAGATGCCAGTGAAGCTCCAGTGCAGTGTGTGTGAGAGCCGCACAGATGCCAGGAATGCTCCAGTGCAGTGTGTGTGAGAGCAGCACAGACGCCAGTTACGATTAAGATTGTAATGGGAAAAAAATCTGGTCTGGAGCTGATGGATTGGATTTACAGCACACTTTAACCTAGACCTGGGTGGTACACCTTCTTCGATAACTAACTATATATAAAATGTACGATATAGTGCACGATATAGGCTCGTGCTCTGAGTGACGCAGACAGCACACACAAACATGAACATGAGGGCTGTGCCTGCCTGTGATGAGGAGATTGTGAATAAAGAATGAATATTAGTCAAATTTAAAATAAACCTTTGCATTTGAATGCAAAAATAGTACAATCCAACATTAGATGTGCGTCAGGGAACGTCATCAGTGGAGCACGAGATGCGATGATGATGCAAGTGACGTTGTAGTTTAATGTTTTGTTAGTCTAGCCCACGAGACGCGCGGCTGCTGTGTTATTCATTCAAAATATTAGACAAATATAGAAACTCAATGTGGAGAAGATCTTGATTAGGTTAAAACCGAAACCAAGCCATTCACACAGAACGCATATTCAGCGCATTTTCAAGAACGGATGTTTTATTGAGGGAAATTAAAGTATAACTAATGTAATTTGTTTTTAAAGATTGTATTACGTATAAAACTTGTGCAGTTATGCCAATTCAGAAGGAAAACTTTGTTGTCAGTGGACAGAAATATTACCTCGACAAGCCAATGTAAACATCTCAATTGCATTGTCTGTAAATTTGCAACAAACACATATACAGAGGTGCTTTTTTTATTTGTAGCCTACAGAACATTCTCAAAACAACCTAAAAGGATAGTAAGACCTTTTTTAAGATCTGCACTTCACATTTCAGCCTTTAAACAATTTTTTTAAGAAAAGGGATGAGTCAAAAGTATCAATTATTATATTAATTTAAACAATTATTATCAATTAATTATTATATTAATGAAATATGTACCATCTTGACTTGAAAATACTGTTTTCATGGTCAGTTTTTCATTTATTATTTGCTAATGTTAGTGAATGTTTACATTAGAGTGCACGTCCTACTACGCTGAAATTAATAGGGGAGCGGCTGGAAACTAGCGACCTCTCCTGGTCGGAGATAGTATTAACATCATAAACTGAAAGCAATCTTTGCGTGACTTGCTTTTCAAATGTTTTAAAATTGATCATCCGAGTCTAATATGATCCAGCGGGCCGTACTAAAAGACACTGCGGGCCGCCAGTTGCCCATCCCTGATCTAGACGGACAAATCACTCGTGTCTCACACAAGAGATGTATAGAAAGCCATGCAAAGTTAAAACAGTTTAAACTTTTAGAAAACACGTTGCAAATGTGTGGAGGTTTATTCCTTTTCTCTGCGTCTCATATGTTTTTAAAGGCAATCTGTGTGATGGGCGCTTTGGCTCTTTGTTTTAAGGAATGCAAATACGTGATGCTGTTCTGTACATAATTGTTTATGCAATTTACGAAATTATATTTGATTTATATGAGTTAATTTAGACGTAATGCACGTTGAACATTTTAAATGTGCTGCATTATTTTGCTCATTGCGCCCTCCTGTGGCTTCGGGAGACAAGCCAAAAGTTTAACCTGTTTAATCTGCATATAAACCATTAGAAATTAGATATTTGTTTAATTTAAAAATACAGTGGTTAAATGTTAAAAAAAAACATTTCTATTGCTCTTTGTTTTTAAAAAAAGTTATAAAAATGTCAATAATTAACGATACCGAACGATATGAAACATTATATCGTTGATACATTTTTTAGCTTTATCGCCCAGCCCTACTTTAACCCATGACTATATGCGTCATCTACAGTGTTTCATAATAAAGTCATTCACCAACATACTGTATGTACTTGCAGTGACTCTGAAACTAAGACACCAGAAAGTGTCCTAACAGAATAGATAACATGCTGCCACTGTTCTTCTGTTGAACGTTCACATCTGCTGTGATTTTTCACCCGAACTGTCAGAGCAGCAACCCGAAGCTATCTGTGTGAATGAGTGAGTGTGTGTGTGTGTGTGTATGTGAGTGTGTGTGTGGGGT
>JADLZM010025903.1:446865-465662 GCA_018148995.1 Sinocyclocheilus maitianheensis
ATTTTCAGAAACACAAACAAGCTTCTCATACTGTACAGATATAGGCGATTCTTCAGCTATGCCCACTTTTGTCATTCTAAACTGCATATCTTCCAGTTAGCATTTGATGTGTCCTAAATACAATCTTAAAATCATATTTTCACATTTTCTGCATATTTGCACCAAATTACAGCTGGATTGGAAGTAGCACACAATAAAAATAGTGATATTTACCTTGATTTTTCTTTATATTTTATCTCCTCACTGACACCTCTCGTAAACTAGCTTTAGAAAAATAAATCTCTAATAGGCCAGAATTGTTGGTTGTGATGGAAATTGCTATTCTGCTATTTTTATATTTGATATAAATATTTATTGTCTATAATTTGAACTTTTGTCACGTAGTGTGTTATTATGAATGTGGTTTTATTTGCGGTATATGTGTAAAGCACTTTGGTCAATTTTGGTTGTTTTGTTGGTGCTTTATAGATAAAAAGACAAAAAAAAGTAATATTTCTTTTTGTATAATAAATATTGAAATGGTTGATGCTTATTTCACTTGTTGTGCAGATCATTATAGATTAGATAAAATGCATAATTCATAATATTAATATTTTATTGATGGGTTCTAAAGTCTGGGTTTGGAATGAGTAAAACAAAATCTAAAAGACATCTGAAAATGAGTAAAAAAAAAAATCTGAAGGAAAAACATATTTAGATTGACCTAAATATGAAATGAATTGTAATCAACCGCTGGGACATAAATGTATGTATAGCTGAAGAAACCCTTGCATTCTTCATTTCTTTCTACACGACTGACACACACACACACACAAACACACACACACACACACGAACACACACTCACACACACACAGATTGAATAAAAGTGAAGAATGGTTCAATACAGCTCCTGTAATTGGCAGTTGCAGATAGCGGTGCGGAGATGCGATCGATTTCACTTACGTTCCTCGCTCGTTCTGTCTCTGCTCTGGTAATTGTAATTGGAACGAATGTCTTGTCACCCGTAATAAGAGCGATTGTAATTGGCTGCTGTGGCACGAGGGCGTGTCCGCTGTAATAATGCCTGTTGCTATTGGCTGATAGTGTGAATCCAGAGAGGAAACAAAAGGAAAATCTTTTGTCCGCCACTGAATTCAATTACACACTCGAGTCTTTATTCTCCTCAGAGAACAAGCGAGGGATGCTTGGGTTCAGAACCACTCTCGTAAAAAACAGCTTAACCAGCTTTGTTGGTTTATGCTGGTTTAGCTACCCAAAACTCCTTCAAAACCAACAAGATAAGACCAGTGGACCTCCTCAGGCTGCTTTTCCAGGGGATTTGAGCTGAACGCACCATCAGACACCAGAGAATACATTCATGCATGAAGATGCAAATGTATGAGTGTTTGAGAGTCACATTTAATTCTAGACGTCTTAATGAGGACGTAAAGCTGCAGAAAGATTTGTGCAGGATTTATGGGATAACAAATAACATTAGCTCAGTGTAAAAGCATATAGAAGTCATTGTAAAGACCCACCATGATAAAAAACAACCACGTGTGTGTGTCTGTGTGTGTGTGAGTGAGTGAGAGTCTGTGTGTGTGAGTGAGTGAGAGTCTGTGTGTGTGAGTGAGTGAGAGTCTGTGTGTGTGAGTGAGTGAGAGTCTGTGTGTGTGAGTGAGTGAGAGTCTGTGTGTGTGAGTGAGTGAGAGTCTGTGTGTGTGAGTGAGTGAGAGTCTGTGTGTGTGAGTGAGTGAGAGTCTGTGTGTGTGAGTGAGTGAGAGTCTGTGTGTGTGAGTGAGTGAGAGTCTGTGTGTGTGAGTGAGTGAGAGTCTGTGTGTGTGAGTGAGTGAGAGTCTGTGTGTGTGAGTGAGTGAGAGTCTGTGTGTGTGAGTGAGTGAGAGTCTGTGTGTGTGAGTGAGTGAGAGTCTGTGTGTGTGAGTGAGTGAGAGTCTGTGTGTGTGAGTGAGTGAGAGTCTGTGTGTGTGAGTGAGTGAGAGTCTGTGTGTGTGAGTGAGTGAGAGTCTGTGTGTGTGAGTGAGTGAGAGTCTGTGTGTGTGAGTGAGTGAGAGTCTGTGTGTGTGAGTGAGTGAGAGTCTGTGTGTGTGAGTGAGTGAGAGTCTGTGTGTGTGAGTGAGTGAGAGTCTGTGTGTGTGAGTGAGTGAGAGTCTGTGTGTGTGAGTGAGTGAGAGTCTGTGTGTGTGAGTGAGTGAGAGTCTGTGTGTGTGAGTGAGTGAGAGTCTGTGTGTGTGAGTGAGTGAGAGTCTGTGTGTGTGAGTGAGTGAGAGTCTGTGTGTGTGAGTGAGTGAGAGTCTGTGTGTGTGAGTGAGTGAGAGTCTGTGTGTGTGAGTGAGTGAGAGTCTGTGTGTGTGAGTGAGTGAGAGTCTGTGTGTGTGAGTGAGTGAGAGTCTGTGTGTGTGAGTGAGTGAGAGTCTGTGTGTGTGAGTGAGTGAGAGTCTGTGTGTGTGAGTGAGTGAGAGTCTGTGTGTGTGAGTGAGTGAGAGTCTGTGTGTGTGAGTGAGTGAGAGTCTGTGTGTGTGAGTGAGTGAGAGTCTGTGTGTGTGAGTGAGTGAGAGTCTGTGTGTGTGAGTGAGTGAGAGTCTGTGTGTGTGAGTGAGTGAGAGTCTGTGTGTGTGAGTGAGTGAGAGTCTGTGTGTGTGAGTGAGTGAGAGTCTGTGTGTGTGAGTGAGTGAGAGTCTGTGTGTGTGAGTGAGTGAGAGTCTGTGTGTGTGAGTGAGTGAGAGTCTGTGTGTGTGAGTGAGTGAGAGTCTGTGTGTGTGAGTGAGTGAGAGTCTGTGTGTGTGAGTGAGTGAGAGTCTGTGTGTGTGAGTGAGTGAGAGTCTGTGTGTGTGAGTGAGTGAGAGTCTGTGTGTGTGAGTGAGTGAGAGTCTGTGTGTGTGAGTGAGTGAGAGTCTGTGTGTGTGAGTGAGTGAGAGTCTGTGTGTGTGAGTGAGTGAGAGTCTGTGTGTGTGAGTGAGTGAGAGTCTGTGTGTGTGAGTGAGTGAGAGTCTGTGTGTGTGAGTGAGTGAGAGTCTGTGTGTGTGAGTGAGTGAGAGTCTGTGTGTGTGAGTGAGTGAGAGTCTGTGTGTGTGAGTGAGTGAGAGTCTGTGTGTGTGAGTGAGTGAGAGTCTGTGTGTGTGAGTGAGTGAGAGTCTGTGTGTGTGAGTGAGTGAGAGTCTGTGTGTGTGAGTGAGTGAGAGTCTGTGTGTGTGAGTGAGTGAGAGTCTGTGTGTGTGAGTGAGTGAGAGTCTGTGTGTGTGAGTGAGTGAGAGTCTGTGTGTGTGAGTGAGTGAGAGTCTGTGTGTGTGAGTGAGTGAGAGTCTGTGTGTGTGAGTGAGTGAGAGTCTGTGTGTGTGAGTGAGTGAGAGTCTGTGTGTGTGAGTGAGTGAGAGTCTGTGTGTGTGAGTGAGTGAGAGTCTGTGTGTGTGAGTGAGTGAGAGTCTGTGTGTGTGAGTGAGTGAGAGTCTGTGTGTGTGAGTGAGTGAGAGTCTGTGTGTGTGAGTGAGTGAGAGTCTGTGTGTGTGAGTGAGTGAGAGTCTGTGTGTGTGAGTGAGTGAGAGTCTGTGTGTGTGAGTGAGTGAGAGTCTGTGTGTGTGAGTGAGTGAGAGTCTGTGTGTGTGAGTGAGTGAGAGTCTGTGTGTGTGAGTGAGTGAGAGTCTGTGTGTGTGAGTGAGTGAGAGTCTGTGTGTGTGAGTGAGTGAGAGTCTGTGTGTGTGAGTGAGTGAGAGTCTGTGTGTGTGAGTGAGTGAGAGTCTGTGTGTGTGAGTGAGTGAGAGTCTGTGTGTGTGAGTGAGTGAGAGTCTGTGTGTGTGAGTGAGTGAGAGTCTGTGTGTGTGAGTGAGTGAGAGTCTGTGTGTGTGAGTGAGTGAGAGTCTGTGTGTGTGAGTGAGTGAGAGTCTGTGTGTGTGAGTGAGTGAGAGTCTGTGTGTGTGAGTGAGTGAGAGTCTGTGTGTGTGAGTGAGTGAGAGTCTGTGTGTGTGAGTGAGTGAGAGTCTGTGTGTGTGAGTGAGTGAGAGTCTGTGTGTGTGAGTGAGTGAGAGTCTGTGTGTGTGAGTGAGTGAGAGTCTGTGTGTGTGAGTGAGTGAGAGTCTGTGTGTGTGAGTGAGTGAGAGTCTGTGTGTGTGAGTGAGTGAGAGTCTGTGTGTGTGAGTGAGTGAGAGTCTGTGTGTGTGAGTGAGTGAGAGTCTGTGTGTGTGAGTGAGTGAGAGTCTGTGTGTGTGAGTGAGTGAGAGTCTGTGTGTGTGAGTGAGTGAGAGTCTGTGTGTGTGAGTGAGTGAGAGTCTGTGTGTGTGAGTGAGTGAGAGTCTGTGTGTGTGAGTGAGTGAGAGTCTGTGTGTGTGAGTGAGTGAGAGTCTGTGTGTGTGAGTGAGTGAGAGTCTGTGTGTGTGAGTGAGTGAGAGTCTGTGTGTGTGAGTGAGTGAGAGTCTGTGTGTGTGAGTGAGTGAGAGTCTGTGTGTGTGAGTGAGTGAGAGTCTGTGTGTGTGAGTGAGTGAGAGTCTGTGTGTGTGAGTGAGTGAGAGTCTGTGTGTGTGAGTGAGTGAGAGTCTGTGTGTGTGAGTGAGTGAGAGTCTGTGTGTGTGAGTGAGTGAGAGTCTGTGTGTGTGAGTGAGTGAGAGTCTGTGTGTGTGAGTGAGTGAGAGTCTGTGTGTGTGAGTGAGTGAGAGTCTGTGTGTGTGAGTGAGTGAGAGTCTGTGTGTGTGAGTGAGTGAGAGTCTGTGTGTGTGAGTGAGTGAGAGTCTGTGTGTGTGAGTGAGTGAGAGTCTGTGTGTGTGAGTGAGTGAGAGTCTGTGTGTGTGAGTGAGTGAGAGTCTGTGTGTGTGAGTGAGTGAGAGTCTGTGTGTGTGAGTGAGTGAGAGTCTGTGTGTGTGAGTGAGTGAGAGTCTGTGTGTGTGAGTGAGTGAGAGTCTGTGTGTGTGAGTGAGTGAGAGTCTGTGTGTGTGAGTGAGTGAGAGTCTGTGTGTGTGAGTGAGTGAGAGTCTGTGTGTGTGAGTGAGTGAGAGTCTGTGTGTGTGAGTGAGTGAGAGTCTGTGTGTGTGAGTGAGTGAGAGTCTGTGTGTGTGAGTGAGTGAGAGTCTGTGTGTGTGAGTGAGTGAGAGTCTGTGTGTGTGAGTGAGTGAGAGTCTGTGTGTGTGAGTGAGTGAGAGTCTGTGTGTGTGAGTGAGTGAGAGTCTGTGTGTGTGAGTGAGTGAGAGTCTGTGTGTGTGAGTGAGTGAGAGTCTGTGTGTGTGAGTGAGTGAGAGTCTGTGTGTGTGAGTGAGTGAGAGTCTGTGTGTGTGAGTGAGTGAGAGTCTGTGTGTGTGAGTGAGTGAGAGTCTGTGTGTGTGAGTGAGTGAGAGTCTGTGTGTGTGAGTGAGTGAGAGTCTGTGTGTGTGAGTGAGTGAGAGTCTGTGTGTGTGAGTGAGTGAGAGTCTGTGTGTGTGAGTGAGTGAGAGTCTGTGTGTGTGAGTGAGTGAGAGTCTGTGTGTGTGAGTGAGTGAGAGTCTGTGTGTGTGAGTGAGTGAGAGTCTGTGTGTGTGAGTGAGTGAGAGTCTGTGTGTGTGAGTGAGTGAGAGTCTGTGTGTGTGAGTGAGTGAGAGTCTGTGTGTGTGAGTGAGTGAGAGTCTGTGTGTGTGAGTGAGTGAGAGTCTGTGTGTGTGAGTGAGTGAGAGTCTGTGTGTGTGAGTGAGTGAGAGTCTGTGTGTGTGAGTGAGTGAGAGTCTGTGTGTGTGAGTGAGTGAGAGTCTGTGTGTGTGAGTGAGTGAGAGTCTGTGTGTGTGAGTGAGTGAGAGTCTGTGTGTGTGAGTGAGTGAGAGTCTGTGTGTGTGAGTGAGTGAGAGTCTGTGTGTGTGAGTGAGTGAGAGTCTGTGTGTGTGAGTGAGTGAGAGTCTGTGTGTGTGAGTGAGTGAGAGTCTGTGTGTGTGAGTGAGTGAGAGTCTGTGTGTGTGAGTGAGTGAGAGTCTGTGTGTGTGAGTGAGTGAGAGTCTGTGTGTGTGAGTGAGTGAGAGTCTGTGTGTGTGAGTGAGTGAGAGTCTGTGTGTGTGAGTGAGTGAGAGTCTGTGTGTGTGAGTGAGTGAGAGTCTGTGTGTGTGAGTGAGTGAGAGTCTGTGTGTGTGAGTGAGTGAGAGTCTGTGTGTGTGAGTGAGTGAGAGTCTGTGTGTGTGAGTGAGTGAGAGTCTGTGTGTGTGAGTGAGTGAGAGTCTGTGTGTGTGAGTGAGTGAGAGTCTGTGTGTGTGAGTGAGTGAGAGTCTGTGTGTGTGAGTGAGTGAGAGTCTGTGTGTGTGAGTGAGTGAGAGTCTGTGTGTGTGAGTGAGTGAGAGTCTGTGTGTGTGAGTGAGTGAGAGTCTGTGTGTGTGAGTGAGTGAGTGAGTGTGTGTGTGAGTGATCACACATACAGTAATGATGAACTCAGCTCTTGTTCTTTCATTCTCTCATCCACAATCACTCGATCAGCTTCGTTTCATGACAGAGGCTCAGACACACATGCAGGTCACATTCAGAGATTGTGAAAAAGTACATTCTCATATTTCTCAGCGGCTCTATAAACACTCACATCCGTCACCTGTTTCTGGAACAATTCGTGTTATGAGACCTCTTTACAAATCAATCAAACTGATTTTTTTTGGCACACACAGGATCTGCATTTTCTGCTCTGATCGCCTCGTTACGGATGTCCGTCTGTCTTTGCTTCAACACAAAGGGAAGTATTCTAAAGACTGAAAGTGGATGGTAATCTTTGATCCAGACTAAAAAACAAACTATCAAAAATAAAATCCACACAACTATCTATTTTATGAATATATTTTTAATATTATAACAATTCATATTTATTAATGCAATATTTATTAGTATATCTCAGTGCTGTTCAAAAGTTTTTAATATTTTTATAGAAGTCTCTTCTGCTCATCAAAGCTGCTTTATTATTAATTTGATGAAGAATTCAGTAAAACAGTGAAATATTATTCTAATGTAAAACAGCTGTTTTCTCTGTGAATCTCTGTTAAACTGTAATGTATTTCTGTGATGCGCAGCTGTATTTTCAGCATCATTCCTCCAGTCTTCAGTGTCACATGATCTTCAGAAATCAGTATTATATGCTGATCTACTGCTCGAGAAACATTTCTGATTATTATCAATGTTGAACACAGTATTTTTCAGGATTCACTGATGAACAGAAAGTTCAGAAGAACAGCATTTATTTGAGATTTGATCCATTTAATGCATTAAAATGATTAATTAAAAAATACATATAAAAAAATTAAGATCCCAAACTTTTGAATGGTAGTGTATATATAAACATATATGATCAAATATCTTAATATTTATTATGTACTTATGTACTAAATAAAGAGTGTTTTGCATCATTCTGCACAGTCTGATCGATTTGTTTCTGCCTGCAAAAGTCTCAGTTTTCATCTAAACACACACGTTATCTTCATCATCTAAGCTCTGAATTGAATGTCAAATATTAGTCTTGTGTCTTCAGTCTCAGCAGAGTTTCGCTCTCGGCCGCCGGTAACTGTTACTCAGAACTAATTTCATTTATCCTCCTGTGGTGCTGACAGTGGAGCGGGAAACACTCAAGATCCGTCTGATCAGTCTGATTCCCACCGCAGCTCCGCTTTATTGAGCAAATCCTCTGGGTTACAGTGCCTGAGATCAGAGGTCTCACACACACACACACACACAAGGACACACACACACACACACACACACACACACACACACACACACACACACACACACACACACACACACACACACACACGAACACTCACGTACACAAGCACTCACACACACACACATACACACACACATACACACACTAACACTCACGCACACAAGCACTCACACACACACACTCACTCTCTCACTCACACACACACACACACACACACACACACACGCACACAAGCACGCACACAAGCACTCACAAACACACACACACACACACACTCGTGTACTGGTGCAGAGGCTTGGGTCTGGGTCAGAATCTGGATCTTTACGGATGATGCTTTGTAATCACAGTTGTCTTTTCTTCCAGGTCCAAGACGTCCCTGCGTGTCTCTTTCTCTGGTACATGAGATGTTTGGTTCATGTGTTACTGTTTAACTCAGCTGTGTTTTTGCCTCCTTTCAGCCGTCAGCCAGAGACGAGCGATTTCTCGCTTTACTTCAAAACCCAAGTCTGGCCAAATTTGCCTGTAAAGAGCCCCGCCATCAAACAGGCCACGCCCACTCGCAGGACTAGCCAATCAGAATGCTCACTAATACTGCTTTTCATATAGTCCCTCCCACTCCGATCAGCCCCTCCCCCAATCAATCCCACGTATCCCTTCTTCATGTGGAGAACGGTTTCGCTAACTCTTGTGTCTTCTTACTAACCCCACAGCTTCAAGTTCTTCCAGTTTCATTTGGGTTTTGTTTGGTTTTGATTTGTTTGTGTTCCTTTGAAACGACTAACATTGTGTCATTCACGGAATGTGGGCCATCTGTTGTTTTCCGAATTAACTGACGTACTAACCAAAATAACAATACTACTGTCATGATTTTGTTTTGCTTGACAAATCCTTCAATGAAGAGATTCTGTTGCTTTAGTTCTGGATTTGGATCTTGATTCTCTTGCACAAAAACCACATTAGGAAAAGAGAGCGCGAAGGCCGGTTTAAGACCGCCGCTCTTCAAAAGACCTTTATTGACTTCACGATTTGTCATTATTCTATATATTTTCTTTCCCTTCCCTTGTTTTTTTCCTAAAGCACTCAGGCATTGGACACGCTATGGTAAACAAACTGCATTATATGGTAGATATCTTTCTAATTGTCTTCTACTTTGGTTTGCCCTGGATTTCCGTTTCCTATTTCTATTCTGTTTGCTTATACTGACTACACAAATCCCCATTGGTATCAAGGTAGTGATCAGACTACAGATACTCACTCTTTGGTTTCTCTGTCTCATTCGCTCATGGTTTTCTCTTTGTTTTGTCCATCCCGCACCTCCGCTCCCGTCAGGAACCACAGGCGGGACAGATCTCGGGTCAAACGCCTGATTTCTCCCGTTGAGCTGAGTCTCAGTCCATATCATCATTCGTATGTTTCTCAACAGAGCGCAATGAAACTTTAACTGTAGCTGCGCCTCCCCTTTACTTGACTTACCTAACATTATTTAGTGCCATCTGAACCGTTTTGAGCGTTCATGTGAGTGACAGTACACGAGCCCAGTGGCAGGCAGTAAGGACGGAAGGAACTCATCCCAGCCTACAGGAAACGTCCTCAGAACAAACCTACAAAGGTCAATAGAACGTAAATGGAACGTTCATTTAAAGTTATCTGGTCTTTAATAACGTTTGCACAGAAACATTATTTATGCATCGCTCATGGAACGTTTCCGGAAACATTTTAGTTGGACGTCAGTCTAATGTTCTTTAAATGTTACTGCAGGACGTTCAGAGAACATTCAAAACTAACGTTCCAGGAATGTTTGCAAAATGATACAATGGAATATTTTTACAACCAAGATAAAAAAAACATTTTTTTTTTAAATTGACATTTTGAACATTCAGAAAACATTTAGAAGTGACATTTTCGTAACTTAATGGGAATGTTAGTTAAACGTTCCTGGAGTGTATTTTTTGTGAGTCTGCAATTTCTGATTCTCCGATATTAATATTGCGGAAGTCTCTCAGCATCACAGTAGCCTGCGGTCCTTTAGCTGGTAATGACAGCTCTTTTGATATCGGCTCAAGGAGATGGTGTGCAGCCAGAACCTCCGTCTCTCCTGGAGCTCCTGCTCTCCCGGGTTCAGATAAAACACATCCCGGACCCGCTCTGATTTATTCAGCAGATCAGGACTGACCCTCACTGTCCCCAAGCCACATGCTTTTGGGTTCGGGAAGTCATGGAGGCTCTCGCCAGGGTGAGGGATGATTTCATTAATGTTCGTACCCATAGGACAACTAGCCTAATTAATAAACATGAACAATTCATTATTGCCGGAGCACACTGGCCTCTATCACCTCCCAGGGAAGCATTACTGATGCCAGGCAGCACGGTGAGAATCGACTGTAGATCAGACCAAACCGCCGCTGGTTTAGGATTCGTTATACACTCGTGCGGAGTTTAATAATGAATTAGCTTTCATTTGTATACTTTCCGTTTGGTTTTAGTAATTTTCTGCTTTTGTCATTTCTATTAGTTTTTGTTTCTTAGCTTTGTTTTTAATTCAGTTTTAGTCGTATTAGTACTTCAACTTAAACTGAGTTAAGTTTTTAAAGGTTTACATCTAATATTTTTATTTAAGCGTCATTTCAGTTAACAAATTTTTATTTCAAGTTTAGTAACATTAATTACTTAAGCTTAAACTTATTTACATGTCATTTTTGTAATATTTTCTATTTGTTTTTACTTCAGTTTTAGTGACTTATTCATTATTTTAAACTTATTTAAGTTTAGGCATTTTAAGGTTTACATCTAATATTTATGTATTCTGAAGCTTTATTTCAATTAATTAAAACAATTTTTAATAGTCTTAATTTATTTTTATTTCAGTTTAAGTCATTTGAGTAATTCAACTTAATCTTTAATTATTCATTTTTAGTTTTGTTTTTGTTGTTGTTTTTTTCATTTAATATTTCCATTATTTTATTTCAGCTTTATTTAGTTGCACTTAACAATAACAACACTGGCGTGTGTCGTTGTAGCTCTTTACTGCCTGTCACTGGACTCGTCAAACACGCGGCTCCGCCCACAGCCCCGCCCACAGCTCCGCCCACAGCCCCGCCCACAGCTGCGTGGCATGTGGGAAAGTTTCTGTGTTCATTAATGCTGATGCTCACTCAGTAATGAAACTCAGGCATGACGTCATTCAGCAGAAACACTCTTACTTCGGTCCGGTGATATACGTGTATGTTCATACTCATGCATATTTATGATCTAACAGAGCCTATAGAGATGCACGAAGCCACGCCCCTTCTAACAGAAATCATTGACATCAGTAAAGACTTTGTGCTTGTGTTAGTCGGTAGGTCCGCTCTGAGGCCTCCTGATCTCGGGTCAGCGTGATTGACAGGTCTCTCGCCTCTCGCTGCCAGATCCTCCAGGACGAGATTATCAGCCCGGGCCGCTTGCATTAGTATGCAATCATACAGAGCTAATGAACTCTGGCAGGGGTTCGGCGCCCTAGAATAACAATGTTTCTGAGGCAGAGAGAGCCATGCTTATTGTGTTATTTGGCCCGATGCAGATGGACAGCCGTAGATGACTGACAGCTCACAGCCAGAGCCGTTTCCACTCATTTATACCCATGTGTGTGACGCTTCAGTGGAAACTCTCCTGTTGTGTTTTCTTTGGTATTCTTTAGCAGATGTGTGTGCATGCTTCCATCCGCTTGCATCTCGTCCACCCGCAGCGAGAGGGAGTCTGCGATGCACAAGCTGTACCGGCTTGCACGCAAATCTCTGGACTCAAAGTGCTCATGTTGTTGTGTCCCACCTTCAGATTTAACCCCTTAATCAACTAAATGTTGCCGCTCCTCCATCTGTGGCGTGCTGTGACTCCGTTCTGACTCTCTCCGCGCCATCGGCTACGAGCGCTCTCGCTCAGGCGTTTGTGTTGCCCTTCATCGGTTGTGTCCGCAGCTCATTCCCACTGACAGCATCTTCATCTGCGCATTCAACTGCATGGCTTCTTCCCCATGTCCTGACTCTTTTGGATGGTTTATTTTGTTTCCTCGTAACCTCAAAACCCACCAGACGTGACAATTCAGACCAATCTCTCTCGTGGAATCAAGTCACAGAGGATTTCACCAATTGACTGCTCTACTAATTGACTAAAACTCAAATTCTGTTACTAATCCGAATGAAACCTTTGTTGTAACTGTACTAACAACCATTTTTGTGTCTGACCTGCTCTTCTTTACTAAAGTACTAACCTCCAACCCCACATACGAGCCCCACATGAGCTCCTATCCTCCTCCTGACCCCTCAGTGGCACTAACTCATCCCGGATCCTTTGGCTAGTTCAGTCCTGATCTCTCTGCACTAGTTCACAAACTCCGTCGAGGGTCGATTTCCAGCTGCCAGCCACCTGTCGAAGGACTCGCGACCCGTCAGTCGCTCAGTGTCTGCGGTTATTGGTGTATTATTCGAGGGCCGAATAAACAGATTTTCATTGCAGCTGCAGTTTTGTCTTTGTTTTTGATAGGTAAAGGTAAGTCATTTTAAAGAGCCGTCTCAGGAAGGCCAGACGGCTGAAACTGCAGCTCTGGAGCTCAGGTAAGGACCATCACAGCGCCGTTATAACATAAAGTCAGCTTTGGGTTTGTATTCAGACGAAAAGGGGATAGCTGAGCCAAAAAAAGATCTTTCTGTCACAGTTTAAAGAACGAAAAAAATGAACATTTTAAGAACACGAAAGAGGATGTTTTGTTTTTTTGTCCATTGAGTAAAAGTCAATGGGGTCCAATGCTGTTTGGTTCCCAGTGTTCTTCAAAATATCTTCTTTAATGAAAGTCAGCAGGTTTGAGCGGCATGACGGAGAGTGAATGATGACAGAACGATCGTTCTGGGGTGAACGGCCCTTCGAGTCAATATTTTGTTGTGTCAGTTTTACTCTGACTGAAATGGCGTATTATTGCAGTTAGTGCATTGCTAATATCTTGCAGTGTTTCTTAGTTTTGTCAAGAGTATGTTGAAATCACTTGATTATCGTCACGGTCATTTCTTGTCTTAAGTGCTGCTGACAAGCAAAACCCCTCCTTTAGCAAACATCATGATTTGATTGATGGATGGGCGTTGAGTGCGTGTCGCGTCCGCAGCGAGTCAGTTCTGTGTGACTTGAAGTCCGTCTGAATCTTGCCTGTGGTTTCATACGAACTCCACTCGTGAGAGAGAAAGATCTGGAGGAACTGTCTGATGCTCGAGATGCTGAACTCGCCTGAGATTCATAAGGTGTGCTGTTGATGTAAAAGCTCAGATTCAGGACGGTCTGAAGCAGATCTGAGGTGTTTCACACTCTTTAGTACGAAGGAGCATCGAGGATGAGTTCAGACTGATGCTGGAGCACTCAATCAGAGCTGCTGTTACTGGTGTTAACTTACAGTCCACTCACTGTATTACAAGAAACGAGTTTTAATATAGTGCTTACAATCTTTATTTTGAGTCTTGGTCCATTATTTGGTTATCAGAGCTCTGCTTGTGTTTGAGCTCTGTTCACACTGACTGACGTTTCATTGCTGAATGTTGTATTGTTTGTCAAACGTTACTGAGAGCTTTTAAAAAACTGATTACAAATGGGAGGATTCTGTGGTAAAAATAACTTGTCATTTCTATTTCATGCACAGCTTGAACAAACGTTGTTTGGTCGTTAGGTCGAGTATAAATGAGCTGCCGGCGCTCCACTGCGTCAGTATGTAATAATTACTTCATGGCTGACAGGTGATCAATTCTGCCAGATGTATTCGAGCGGCCCGATGACAACAAGATGGAGCATTTTATCAAGAGAAGCCGCTGCGGTGTGATATTGTGTCTTCACGCTCAGACTGCTAACAGGACTAGTTAACGTGAGTAACAAACTGGTTTGAGCAGTGAGACGTCCTGCTGCTGCTCACAGATAATGTGGCTTCTCCAGTAACCAGCTGATACTAACAGCAGTGTTTTCTGTCTCATTGTGCTGCTCAGTGAGCTGTGGGGAATCTGCATCATTCAGCGCTTGTGTGTGTGTGTGAGTGTGAGAGAGAGAGAGAGTGTGTGTGAGTGTATGCGTTTTTGTGACAAATGAGGACATAAATGTGTATAATGACAAAGGTATGACAGGTATTACAAGGAGATGGTGACTTTTCAGGACATTACCCCATGTCCCCACTTTTCAAAACGCTTATAAATCACCCAGAATGGAGTGTATTGAAAATCTGAAATAGCAGAAAGTCTCCTGTGAGGGGTAGGTTTAGGGGTAGGGTTGGTGTAGGGCAATAGAATATACGGTCTGTACAGTATAAAAACCATTACACCTATGGAGAGTCCCCACTTTTCACAAAAACAAACCTGTGTGTGTGTGTGTGGGAGAGAGAGAGAGTGTGTGTGAGTGTATGCGTTTTTGTGACAAATGAGGACATAAATGTGTATAATGACAAAGGTATGACAGGTATTACAAGGAGATGGTGACTTTTCAGGACATTACCCCATGTCCCCACTTTTCAAAACGCTTATAAATCACCCAGAATGGAGTGTATTGAAAATCTGAAATAGCAGAAAGTCTCCTGTGAGGGGTAGGTTTAGGGGTAGGGTTGGTGTAGGGCAATAGAATATACGGTCTGTACAGTATAAAAACCATTACACCTATGGAGAGTCCCCACTTTTCACAAAAACAAACCTGTGTGTGTGTGTGTGGGAGAGAGAGAGAGTGTGTGTGAGTGTATGCGTTTTTGTGACAAATGAGGACATAAATGTGTATAATGACAAAGGTATGACAGGTATTACAAGGAGATGGTGACTTTTCAGGACATTACCCCATGTCCCCACTTTTCAAAACGCTTATAAATCACCCAGAATGGAGTGTATTGAAAATCTGAAATAGCAGAAAGTCTCCTGTGAGGGGTAGGTTTAGGGGTAGGGTTGGTGTAGGGCAATAGAATATACGGTCTGTACAGTATAAAAACCATTACACCTATGGAGAGTCCCCACTTTTCACAAAAACAAACCTGTGTGTGTGTGTGTGGGAGAGAGAGAGAGTGTGTGTGAGTGTATGCGTTTTTGTGACAAATGAGGACATAAATGTGTATAATGACAAAGGTATGACAGGTATTACAAGGAGATGGTGACTTTTCAGGACATTACCCCATGTCCCCACTTTTCAAAACGCTTATAAATCACCCAGAATGGAGTGTATTGAAAATCTGAAATAGCAGAAAGTCTCCTGTGAGGGGTAGGTTTAGGGGTAGGGTTGGTGTAGGGCAATAGAATATACGGTCTGTACAGTATAAAAACCATTACACCTATGGAGAGTCCCCACTTTTCACAAAAACAAACCTGTGTGTGTGTGTGTGGGAGAGAGAGAGAGTGTGTGTGAGTGTATGCGTTTTTGTGACAAATGAGGACATAAATGTGTATAATGACAAAGGTATGACAGGTATTACAAGGAGATGGTGACTTTTCAGGACATTACCCCATGTCCCCACTTTTCAAAACGCTTATAAATCACCCAGAATGGAGTGTATTGAAAATCTGAAATAGCAGAAAGTCTCCTGTGAGGGGTAGGTTTAGGGGTAGGGTTGGTGTAGGGCAATAGAATATACGGTCTGTACAGTATAAAAACCATTACACCTATGGAGAGTCCCCACTTTTCACAAAAACAAACCTGTGTGTGTGTGTGTGGGAGAGAGAGAGAGTGTGTGTGTGAGAGTGTGTGTGTGTGTGTGTGTGTTGTAGGTGTGGTTGATCGTGTGGGTCAGGAAAAGTACCACACTCCACTGCACACACACTCATCTGCTCTCTCTTGCAGTCTCTCTCTCTCTCTGCTGCTGTGTCTCTGTGGTGAAGTGCGAGAGCTGCGGTTGTTTCTGGTTGTAACGCAGATGGCTTTAGTATTCCAGTGTGTTTCAGTGAGGGATTACGTGTGCTTATCTGAACATGCTCTCTGTATTGTCACGAGGGGTTTTAGGGTAAAATAAGTCAATATATCTAAGAGACAAATGGCCCATTAACACATTATCAGCTCGTGGAGCCTGACTTATCTGGCCTTGAGCGGCTGTGTTTCTGATGCACACGAGCACCGCTGCATGTGGCTTTCACTGCTTATCTGCAGCACAGAGCAGAACCACAGCCACTGACGCTGCTTCAGCTGCTCTGAGATCAATCAGCAGCTAACAACAAGCACTGCGGCGCTTGCATGAACAGACAGACCTCATGCACACATACGCACAGCTGATTCGTTTGGTCCTGGTGACACTCACACTCACACAGTACTACCTGCCTGATTGATTACATCATCACAAAATCATCACAGCTCTGATCTGATAAATGCGACTATAAGTAGTATATTAATATATCATAAACATTAACATCATGATTTTCTGTAAAGCTGCTTCATAACAGTGTGTGAAAACCACTTTACAAATACATTTGTCATGTGAGCAGTAAAGCCACACAAATGGGATGTTTCATGCGTCTGACGTGCGATTGCTCTTTCGCAGTGTCTGTTCATGGAGCGACAGCTGGTTTTTCTTTCCATAAATCTCATGAATCTGTGTGCTCGGATCAAGCGACTGGGGAAAACGCTCGACGTATAATCACTTTCCACATATTACATCATCTTCCTGCTGGTTTATATATAAATGTATATTTAATTCACTAACGCTCACCTGACATTTGTCTGCAGGCGAATCCTGAGGCTGTCAAAATGAGCATAAATGATACGCTGACGTGAGTTACTAATGTGATGCTCTTCATCTGAAACCACTTTAAACAGCACTCTGATATTCTTATATGTAATTGGCATTATACAAGCAGCTGTAGTGAGCTTATGGATATAGATTAAAGGAGAGACTACATGTCACGATCTGCCTACTGTTTTGGAGCGAGGAGACGTGGGAGAATTAACGGAGAGTCTTTAATGAACCAAAACAGGGTAACACACGTACAGTAGCACACGGAGTTGATGTATAACACCGAACGCAGGACACAGGAAAACACAGGGCTTAAGTAACAGGAACTCAACGAGGTAATTACTAAGACACACCTGAACCAAATGAACACAATCAAGCACGGGAGGAACTGGGTCACAGGGTGAACATGGGAAGCAAAACACAAGACAGGAACACCCCTCCCGGTGAGTCAACGAGCCTCATAACTAAACAAAAACGGGGGGAAGGGGCGCCGCTTACTGTAATACGGTTCGGTGTTCTGTCACGATCTGCCTACTGTGTTGGAGCGAGGAGACGCGGAGACGTGGGGAAATTAACCAGAATGAGAATTAATTGCTCAAAAGCAGCAAGAACAACTACTATAAAATAAAAATGATTAACAGGCGCAAGCATAGGCAGTTTCTATTTTCTTTTTTTTTTTAAAACAAACTAACACTAGCTTCTCTAATCTTTTTGTATTCTATCTATTTGCTTTCTTTTTATTTATTATACAATTAACATAAGCAAAAAAGGCCTCTAACACTAGCTTGCTCTATTATTTGTCTACTCTATCTGTTTTCTTTTTATTCATTATTTAATAAAAAAAATAATACCCTTGCTAAGTGTGCTGTGTTAAGCTAACTGAGACTTGTTATAGCACTTGTGTATCATTGCTCTTTTGTTGATTCTGATTGTCCTCACTTGTAAGTCGCTTTGGATAAAAGCATCTGCTAAATGTAAATGTAACATGTGTTTGAAGCATTGAGCAGTGTAGCCAATCACAGACACATCTGTTGATTTCTGGAACGCAATGGCCAATCAAAGGTGTTAGAATCCAATCACTGCTCCAAACGCCTGAGTTCTTACGTTGAAATTTGCGTGCTGACAAATCCTCTCATTATAACACACGAAGTGTAGACATTATGAAAGATTAATTGTGCATATATTCATTGTGATATAACAGAGTTTTGTGAGATTGGGATGAACTGAGATGTAGTGATTATAAAGGAAGCGCTGTTTCCTTGCATTCTGCCAGCAGCTTCCAATGCTTGCTTTTTTGTTAAAAATAACAGTGGTTTGTGAATGTTAACGCATTAATAACAAATATTTTATCAGTAGCGTATGCTGTGATGTTGTGGAGTTTACAGGATGTTTTAATGTAAATGTCATGGATGTATTAAGAAAAATCTATAAAGGCTACTTTTATGCGGGATTTTGCGGACGGGAGTGGGACAAAACATGAATATTGTGGGCGAGAGCGGGACAAAACAACATATATTTCTGCGGGAGCGGGCGGGATGGAACCATGTGAATGAAGGGGGTGGGGTCATTTTGCCGGAAATGCAGAAATAAGCCATAATTTTGTTTTATTTGTAACTCTTTGGTAGATACAGTTATAATTTATATTGCATTACTACTGGTACTGTTACTACTAATAAAACAGATCTCTGGGGGCCCCAAAAGTGTGTGGGCCCTTATAATCCCCCCCCCCCCCTCCTTAGCGGTGCCCTTGACTGGTGTACATGTACACATTTATAATAAAAGTTTTCGTGAGTATTCAGTGCATTCTGAGAGAAAGTGCCGCTCTGTCTGGATTGTGTTTTGATGGCAGTGTGGACGCAGCCTCTCTTCATGTGTCTCCCGTCTCTGTCATGAGCTCGAGTCCACTGAGTCTGTTTCTGCTCGAGGAGCCTCTCAGTGTGTCATCTGGTACTGAGCACAGAGAGGCTGCCGTAGTCTACTGGGTTTTTAGGGCCAGATAACATTGCAGCTTACTTTCCCAATGATTGATGAAATGGTGTTTCATTGGTGCTGTAATTTGGCTGAATGTAATGTGTTTGGCAGTATTGTTCTGGTCCGGATCAGTGTGATGGGGTCAGTGGATATATACATCAGGACTGAAGCTCTGGAGCAGCTGAGAGAGAGGATCGGTTCCTTTGCTCAGCTCTTGGTATTGCAGGGCTTTATGATGGTATGAGTCGGGGTCACTGAGTTTTAAATGCTTCCAGAATTGAAATCTCTCTCTTGCCGTAATGATTTATTTATCCTGATAATGCTGGAGTCCAGGCCAGAAACGAGTGCTGAAAACACTGACTTCATGCCAGAGCGTTACCAGACACTGACACACACACACACACACACTCACACACACTCACACACACTTACACACACACACACACACTCACACTCACACACACACACACACACACACACACACACACACAC
>JADLZM010025903.1:466576-484012 GCA_018148995.1 Sinocyclocheilus maitianheensis
CACACACACACACACACACACACTCACACACACAGACATCCTTTATTTCTAAAAGTGTAGAGAAGAGGAAGAAGAGTTTGACACGCTGATGAAGGTCCAAACCCAGACGAGACTGACGTCAGCTCCACAGCATTAACGGCCAAAGCTCTCAGAGCACGACAGCAGACATAAAAATGTGTTGCGCTGTACGGGAGAACGAAAGAAACGAGCGTCTCGTGAAGTGAGCGATGCTGCGATCATGACGACGAGCGCTCTGGGAAACGCTTCTTCAGGCGCAGCTGATTCATGAAGTCACTGAATCCCAGCAGACTCCTCTTCATTTGAAGCTGCCAGACGTGTTGGACTGTTCGGAGCACAGATTTCAGTAGAAGCTGCTTTGTGTTTTGTTGTGAAGAGAAATCATTTCGGCTTAGTATAGTTAGGATAGTCGTTGAATAAAAATATAATTTGACAGATAAAGTCGTCTGCTTCGCTGCCAAGCGTCTGCCTTTATCAGCACAGGTTTTAATTAGACACGTTCAGTCAGAAAGGCCAAAAACATCATTATTATTCAACAAATAAGTGTTTCTGACAAATCATTTTAAAAAGCGAAGTGATGCAGTAAACACATGTGCGAGTGTGTGTTGGTTTGTTAATCGTTACAGAGCCTGCAGGATGATAGAAATACACTCTCAATCAGAGCATGTAATATATATCTATATATAAGTAATTTTATTTCAGCTAGTTTCATTAACTTGATGTACTAAACTAACACTAAAATAAAAATGAATACAAAGTATATAGACATATTTAAAAACAACAAAAACTGATAAAAATGACAAACAAAAATGACAAACTTTAGAATTAACTAAAATCGAATTCAAAAACGCATAAAGAATGCTGCTTTTCTTAGTCTTTCGTCCACGTTAGTGAGCTCAAAGCATGCTCTTGTCAGTATCTTGTAGAGTGTGTTTGATTCGCGTCTCTGGTGATTCAGTGGTGAAGCGGGGTGTTCTGTGTTCAGCTGCGCTCCAAAGAAGCGTTCCCTCGCACCCGGAGCCGCACAACCACAACGACTCCTTAATCCAGTGTCTCTGTCTCTCTCTCCCGTCTCTCTGCTCCTCCCGGGACATCTCTCTCTGTCTCTGTCTCTGTCTCTGTCTCTCCGCCCGCAGGTCACCATCTCGGTGGACGGTATTCTGACCACCACCGGATACACGCAGGAGGACTACACCATGCTGGGCTCCGACGACTTCTTCTACATCGGAGGAAGCCCGAACACAGCCGACCTGCCCGGATCTCCCGTCAGCAACAACTTCATGGGCTGCCTGAAAGACGTGAGTCGACTGATCATCAGAAATGCCCTGATTAACCCCTGAGCTGCTGGAAACCCTCTGATCTGGTGTTTCTAAACACCACCAAGTGCTTGTAAACCTCTCATTATCAGGACATCTTGGGTATGATCTTTTCTCAGCTGGTTTCCTTTCAGTTAGCACAGATCTGAGCTCATGCACCTCAGTTTTTGAGCGATAAAGACATTATTTGTGGATAATTTTGCCAGAGTTCACTCAAAAAGTGAGGCACAGATCAATGAGGCCTACGATCAATCAGCTCCAAAGGAAACACGACAGCTGTGCTAACTGAAAGAGAACAGGTTGACAAAAAGATTCAGTACAATGAGAGATTCAATTTTTAGTAGTTCTTGTAATTTATTGAATAGGAACACCACAAGTGTAACAAGCTGGGAAAAATCCCAAAAGAGTACCGAAATGACCAAAACATGTTTTTGGGAAGTTTTTTAAAGTCAGTAAGTTTTAGTCCCATGTGAAAATATTAAGTAGGAAAAGAAAATCCTCCGGGTCACAATGAATGAGACGCAATCTGAGGGTCAAAGGTGAAGTAGGTCATTTCTGTTCGTGTGAGCAGATGAAACGACATGTGCTCAGCCAATGGTGTGAGTTTGGGGGCGGGGCTAACTGTTTGAGTGACGGCAGGTGGGCGGAGTGTTTGAAGTCTGTAATGCTGTCATCACTGTAGTAATAATAATAATAACAATTCAATTAAAACGAGCTAACGCAATTGTTGAACATTTTGTCACTCCTTCATCTTATTGTGCTTTATCCACTAAAATGCAAAATCATGTAAAATTCACAAAAATCCATTAGTGCTGAGACTAACGTTGCATTGACTGAAACTGGGCAGTGGGTTTCTAGTTCCCAGCAGCAGCTCTGCATATAACATCGAATTCATTTTGAAACTTTGAAACTAAGTGTCATTTTGTGTGTTTTTTCTGGAGTGAAGAGAGAGACCTGCAGTTATGTTTGACATTTAAAAGAGTTTGTGGTTCCCATTGTGCTGAAGAGTCTCTACATGAATGAATTCTACACAGTTATTAATATTGCTCACTGTTTTAACATTCGTTTTGTAATGTACTGACAACTGTTAGCCTCGTTTCTTTTAGTGTGTTCATTTTTGATAGTCTTTGCTGGAAACATGCCATGAAATGTGCCTAAACAAACTGAGAGCACATTATTACCTTCATTTTTCATTGAATGCCAAACGGCAGATTTAATTTGACTAGACAGTTGGAATATCATTAGTTCCATGGAGGAAAACCCCACGTGAATAGAAATGATATTTATGAGTGTTAAATGCAGCAGTTAGACTAATATGTAATGTCATTTCTTTATTTCCCATTGAGGTTATTCGTAAATTGCTGCTGAAGTTGGTGTCCATAGTGACAGAAATGATATACTTCACTCTTAATGTTTATTATCAATTACATACACTCTCAGAAAAATAGGTACAAAAGTTGTCACTGGGGCGGTGCACCTTTGTACCTAAAGAGTCCATACTAGTACCCTAACGGTACAAAAGTGTGCCTTTTGAAAAGGTACCTTTTTTTCTGAGAGTGAAGGATGGAAAAACCTGAAGGAGTAGTTCACTGCTGACAAGATGGGCTTTTAATAAAACTTGATATCTAGGTGCAGATATCACGCAGAATAAAGCAATAAGCCCCAAGAAGCCGTGGTTTACAGAGAATTTATAACAGTTAAGCGGCATTGTTAGGCACGACGTGAAGCGGAGCTTATTGCTTTTATAGAACGGTTATTCCATATACGTAGTAAGGTTTCACAGAATAAAACAGAGCAAATAAAGTGTAATGATATTAATAAACACAGTATTCTTCCACCAAACAATGTAGCGCCTCAGAAACAGTTGTGGTTGCTACAAAGTGGTTGCCGAGCAACTCACAGAAGTAAACAAAGGTGTGTGTTACTTTGTAGCGTCATTCACAACAGCTTCGAACGCGGCTCAGCCAATCAGAATCAAGCACCGGAACTCTCGGTTCCAGTAGCGATACAAAGCTGGGTCAAAATCTGTGAACTTGTCATTCAGTGAATTCTTCTGCATGTGTGTATGTGTGTAAGCAAACAAACGATGCGACTGCCTTCTGTAATGCACTCCTGCAGGTGGTGTACAAGAACAACGACTTCAAGCTGGAGCTGTCGCGTCTGGCCATCGAGAGGGACCCTAAGATCAGTGTGCACGGGGACCTGGTGTTCCGCTGCGAGGACGTGGCGGCCCTGGACCCCGTGACCTTCGAGACGGCCGAGTCCTACATCTCCCTCCCGCGCTGGGACACCAAGAAGACCAGCTCCATCTCCTTCGACTTCCGCACCACGGAGCCCAGCGGCCTGCTGCTGTTCAGCCACGGCAAGCCTCAGAGCAGCAAAGAGCAGCGGCCCGGCCGCGAGATGAAGACCGACTACTTCGCCATGGAGCTGCTCGACGGCTTTCTCTACCTGCTGATGGACATGGGCTCCGGCAGCATCAAGCTCAAGACCAGCAACAAGAAGGTGAACGACGGAGAGTGGTGCCACGTGGACTTCCAGAGAGAGGGACGGAGAGGTGAGGAAAACACGCTCACAGCGCTTCACACGGCCTCAGGTTCACCTGCATTATTTCACTTGAGTTCAAACAGCCAAAACAAGCATGGGATGAACTATTGGCTTGTTTCTGTCGACTATTGTGGTGACCGTTGACTATTATCGCAGTAAGGTGGATAGCTAACTAAATAACTAAAACTGAAATAAAAATTAATAAGAACTACATAGACGTACGTATATGATTGTAACGGGGCGAACGAGACGTGAGACGTGCGGATCCATATGCAAGGCTTTATTTCCAAGACGTGGTCATATAACAGGCATGGGTCAAACAATGGCAAGCAGGTGTAACGTGGGCAAGACACAAGAGTACTCCAGTAAACGGGCGTGGGCGATCTCCGGCGAACAATGTCCAAACAGGGTAATCCGAAACACAAGCGATAGTCCAGGCGAGAGGTAAACAGTATCTGAACAGGGCGAGACGAAAGGGGTAATCCAAGACAGGCGAAATCGTTCAGGGCAGGCAGAGAACAGGCGAAACTAGAGAACAGGCTAGAGTACAAACACGGGAGAACAGACTATGAAGGCTAAACTCTCCGTAAATGACTAAACGCAAGTCCATAGACCGGATTCGTGACAATGATGATGATGATGACAAAAAAACAAAGTTTAGCGAGCTTGAAAACGTGATGACTGTATCACTCTAAAATAATCTCAGTGCAGCACGGTTCATGCCAATTATAATGTGCATTAGCAAACACAGCGTGCACTTCATTTACACATTCATCGTTCACATCATTTACAACTTCATGGTGGATGATCAGTAATGAGAAGCATTGTCAACTAAACTGTCTTTTCTGCATAAATAAATAACTTGAGGGTTTAATGCTTAAAAGTGAAGAATTTAAGATATATTAGTATTGTAATATTTTATGTAAAATAAAACTATTGTAATTATCGAATGTTATTATTATTTTTATTTTAAAGAACTATTAAAGTACTAGTTTTATTGCAATAGTATATTTCTGTCAAAATGTTCATATTTAGATTTAATAATAATAATATATGAATGCTTCAGCAGCAGCAGTATTAGACATTTTCTTAAGAGAATTAATCATACTGCAGTTCAAATTAATCAAAATAATCAAATTTTTTTATGAAATCGTGCAGCAATATTCTATAAATAAATAAATAATAAATTAATCAAAATAAAACACAAAAGCATGGAATATTTAGTTTTCCTGCACGTCATCCTGAACCGTAATCATCATTTATTTTCACTTATGCATTCGGCAGACACTTTTATCCAAAGCGACATCGTATTCAGTTTTTGTATCAGTTCAAGCATTCCCTGGGAATCGAACCCAAGCCGCACTTTAGTGTTTGAGCTACAGAAACACTGTAAACAATACTGTTCGGCTGCTTTAGAAGATTCACTCCTGCACTTATCGCTCCTAAAACGAGACACCGTGAAGCCCCTTCGACGCTGAGCTCTGCTGCCAAAAGCTGCTCCATTTGCTGTGATGGGCTAATTGAGTGTAAGACTAGAGGAGGTGGGTGTGTGTCCTGTGGGGAAGAAAGTCCAGCAGTTCTGTAATTGCAGTTTAATAGACAATTAAGAGTAAGTCATAAATCTCGGCGATCTACCGAGAGAGCAGCGCTCATGCTGAAACACTCACTCGTGCGAACACACATGGCTCATGCACGCTTCTCCTCCTTCTTCTTCTGGCCAGGCTCCATCTCCGTCAACAGCCGCTCCATTCCCTTCAGCTCTAACGAGGGCAGTGAGATCCTGGACCTGGACAGTGACATGTATCTGGGTGGTTTGCCGGAGAGCGGTCAGGGCCTGATCCTGCCGCCCGAGGTGTGGACCGCGCTGCTCAACTACGGCTACGTGGGCTGCGTCCGCGACCTCTTCATCGACGGCAAGAGTCGAGACGTGCGGCGTCTGGCGGAGATCCAGAGCGCGCCGGGCGTCAGCAGCTTCTGCACACGCGAGCTCCAGAAGAGGTGCAGCAGCGCCCCCTGCGCCAACGGAGGACAGTGCAAGGAGGGCTGGAACCGCTACATCTGCGACTGCACCGGCATCGGATTCCTGGGAGGCAACTGTGAGATCGGTGGGTAAAACTAATGACAAATACCACAAAACACAGGTGCTAATGACATAAACAGTGCGGAATGATTTCCTGCTAGTCCTAACAGCAGTGTCAAGGCACAGAAATTGAATAAAGTCATAAGAAGTAAAATACCACTGCACTGTATATATTAAATATAGATTTTTTTTCTTCACCCCAAAAATAAAAAAAGATCCTCACACTCAGGTCATCCAAGATCAGGATGAGTTTGTTTCTTCATCAGGTTTGTAGAAATGTAGCACTGCATCAGTGTCTCAGCAATGGATGCTCTGCAGTGAATGGGTGCCGTCAGAATGAGAGTCCAAACAGCTGATAAAAACAGCACAATAATCCACAGCACTCCAGTCCATCAGTGAACATCTGGAGAAGACAAAAGCTGAAACAAACCCAGCATTAAGACGCTTTTAATCCATAATAACTCTTCCTCCAGTGAGTCAGTGTTCTGGTGTGAATCAGGAGAGAAATCTGCACAGATCAAGCAGCGTTTAAACAGCTCTAAACACATATGTGGCTGGATTCTGATGTGAGAGACAACAGCAGATGCACTTTTTCACTGGAGGAAGAGTTATTATGGATTATAGACTCGTGCTTTAGATAAAAACTTTTGAATGATGGATTTGTTTCAGTAAAGTCATCTTTTAGCTTAAGGCGCCTAAACACTCAAATACACGCAAAAATGTGTCAAAATGCGGCCCTTGGTGATTATTCACATAAACCATCATTGGTTATGTAATAAGTGAACGTAAAACAGTTGAGAATCAAAATATGTGCATAAGAATAAATTGAATCTGTGCAGCTAATATTCCTGCTGCCGACTGTGTGCTTCATATTAATCAAACAACAAAAGACAGAGAGATAATCACTCACTCTTCTCGAGTGAAGGACTTTTGTAGCTTTAATAAGAAACAAAGGACGCTTAATTCTTACAGTGAAGACTATGCCGTTTTATTTTACATTCAATTATTCCATTTCTGTAGCAGGCTGTTCGCTGAATATTGAAGCTGTGGTATTGATTACATTCTGTGGTCTCTAGAATGTAGATATCACTGCAACCTTATTTACAGAAAATATATATTTTATATACAGTATATCGCTATCTTTAAATAAATCACTCGTATAAAGTTTTGGTCATGTGGCCCACTCATAATCGTGTTAAAGGGGTCATATGATGCGATTTCAAGTTGTTCTTTCTCTTTGGAGTGTTACAAGCTGATTGTGCATCTGATCTCTGAAGGCTTCAGAGCACACTTTACTGCCACCGCGTGTCAGAGCGCAGATGTGTTCGTGTGTGTTTGTACTGTGTGTTTGTCAGACCTGTCAATGGTAGGTACATGTACACAATTGAATGTCTTTAAATGCTCACGAAACTGTATTCTGCGTTAATGATTTGTATCCTCCTGAGACCCAGCTATGGGGGTTTTGTCTCTGTAGTGGACATTATATTTTAGTGACCTCACTTGTCACAGCTGTAAGTCTGGATGTCCTGTAAGAGCACATTCAGGGCTTTTCAGAGAGACCAAATGTTTGGAGGTTTCACCGTGACCACTCCCTCTGCTCGGACTAAACGTGTGTTTATTACACATTTTGGGAGACGCAACAAATGAATAGGAAAATAAATTATATATCAGTATTCTTATGAAATATTATGAAAATCAATCCAATTATTACTCCCATTATTATACTTCTTTTTTCAACATGCTATCCCAGCAGCACATTAATATGCAAATTAGGTGCAGTGTCTAGATAACACTGTGTTTAATGGGAAAACCAGTTTATGGAAATTTTACACACATATTGCATGAAGTAAAATGATATATCAAATAATTTTGATATGTCTTTTATAACATAGTTGAGAATGGTCCGTGTAACGCAGGGCTGTCCAACCTGGGTCCTGGAGGGCCGGTGTCCTGCAGAGTTTAGCTCCAACCCTAATCAAACACACCTGAAGCAGCTAATCAAGCTCTTACTAGGCATAGAAACTTCCAGTCAGGTGTGTTGAGGCAAGTTAGAGCTAAACTCTGCAGGACACCGGCCCTCCAGGACCCAGTTTGGACAGCCCTGGTGTCAATGTTACTTTTGCTAAAAGTACTAAAGCTTCTACTAAACTCATTTATATGCTCAGCTGCCACGGACTTTCCACAGTTATATCAGCTACCAGTTAGATAGTTTGAGGTAATGTTTGAATGCTAAAAGCTAGATTTGAAAAACATTAGTAATTTATAACGTGTGCTATGCTCAGCTGCCACTTTCCACGGCCGCGGCAGCTTGTATCAGCTGTTGACCAGTTTCAGAATTCGTGGTATGTAGCCTGCTGTTAAAACTACTTTATCAGCTGAATATATATTCAACCACTTAATGTGAAACTTTGCGAGTTGCGTTCATATTCTGGGCCCTTTGGCTTGTCTGTATAGTATGCTAAAGTGCATGCTGAGTTTCTTATTTTAATGCATAAGCATCTAAATGCATAAGCGTTTTCTCATTTTTTAGTAGCCTACAGTGCATTAAGCGTTTGTAAAACAGTATGCGGCCACACCCCCGCACTACTGGTACAGCCCACAGCACAAATTGCAAGAAAAAAAAAAGTAAAAAATAGAAAATCGTTTAGATTTCATTTATTCATTTATCATTTCTGAAGTCATTTCTGAAGTCACGAAAAAATATGGAATTTTTTTTTCTATTTTTGCATTTGCACCAAAATCCTGAAACCTAAAAATGGATTTTTTTTAAAAATCCCATTGTTTTTGCCTTTTCATGTCTATTCATGTCATTCTATATTTTTAGAAAAACTGAGTCCTGCTGTTCTCTACAGAGGACATAACATAACATATGAGTAACATATATTTTCCATTTTTTTCTTATTCTCTAAACAATGTAATGTTTTACAAAGCTTTTTTTCTGGTTCTCAGGAGGATATGTGAATGATTTTATTGTATTTATTTGTACTTTATTTCAGACTCAAAAAGGTCCATATAAAATAAAACAGCATACAAAAACAACATACAACATGGATAGCAACAACAGCAAATACCAAGAAAATAATTTACATCTAATGTCCGTGTAAGCACTTTCTCCAGTGCCTCCAGAGTGCAGAGGTGTACCTAACAGTACTCTTCTCCAAGATCACAATCATTTCATTTTTAGAGGCCTCAAGTCGCTTTATAAATGTATACACAGTTTCTGATAACAGCACATAACACAGGCACCTGATTCTGAACTAAAAGCTGACTGGCACTTGTACACCTAGCATCGTTATATGCAACCTGCACCTTGTTAAATGTAGCTTTACTGTAACTGCACCACAAGGGGGCAGTATACAGTGGAGTGCAATAGGCTTTAAACAAAGCTATTTTGACATCATCAGTACACATGCTAAATTTACGAGCAAGCATGTTAGCTTGTGCATACAATTTACAATACTGTCTCTGAATGTCATCATCGTCACAAAGGTCACTTCTAATGATGTGACCAAGATATCTGACCTTATTCACCACAGATAACTCCTGTCCAGCCAAATAGAAAGAGGGGATCCTTTGTCCTCACTATTATAACAACACTCTTTTTGGTGTTAAACTTTAAATCATATTGCTCACCGTAGTCAGAGTCAGATATGTTGGATACATGGAACACAGGACTGACATATATATAAATTGAATGGGATTATATTTTTTTATTAGTAAACAGTGTGTGTGTGTGTAACTGAACTAACAAATGTGATTACATAATAAATGTGTTTATAAAATAAATTATAAAAATATACTTAGAAAATGTATTTTTATATTTATACATATAAATACTAACTATTTAAAATTTAAGATCATAAATAATTTTATTTTTCAAATATATATCATTAAAAATGAAGCATTATAAATTGAAATAATAAATGTGGATAAATTATAAAAATATATATCTCAAAAGTCTAGTTATTAGAAACCTTTTTTGACAGAAGCTGCCCTATTTGTTAATCGTTGTGTAGTAAAGGCTAGAGTGACTTGCAGACGTGTAGAATCATTCTCTCTGTGAAGCAGCACCTGTTTCTAAGACCTAAGAACCAGAAGCCAGTGTTTGTTTATATCTTGTGTGTGTGTGTGTGTGTGTGTGTGTGTGTGTGTGTGCAGAGGCGACGGTGCTGAGCTATGACGGCAGCATGTATCTGAAGATCATCATGCCCAGCACGCTGCACACGGAGGCCGAGGATGTGGCGCTGCGCTTCATGTCTCAGCGGGCGTACGGGCTGCTCGTGGCCACCACCTCCAAAGAGTCGGCCGACACGCTGCGGCTGGAGCTGGACGCAGGACGGGTCAAACTCACGGTCAACCTCGGTAACTACCCGTCTGTCTCTGTCTGACCTCTCCTCCCCTGAACCCTCTCTGTCAGACATGTGCTGCACGGATCTCGCCCTGTGCTTGCCCTCCGCCTGTAAGTCACACCGTCCTCCAGCAGAGGGAGCAAAAACACTCTCACATCTCTGCTGCTCTGACTAACTGCTCCAGCTGTTCGCTTGCATGTGAGTGAGTGTCAGTGGAATCAGTGTTTCCTAGTGTTTTCTCACAAAAAATCCTTGAAACAAGATACATTTACTTGTGAAGCAGGATTGTGTCAGATATTAAACTTATTTTATTTTATTTCTCATTTATATAGACATAGCAAAAAAAAATGACAAACAAAACATTTATAAAACTTGAAGATTTAAATGTAAACGTACAATATACAAATAAAAACAAATTCAAAATATGAATACAAATTCTGATAGAATCATTTGCTCTTTATATCTGTGTTTTGGATATTTCCTCATATTGCATATATATATATATATTTATATAATCATTTATTTATTTAATTTTTAATATTGAATTAATTAATTGTAAGTAATAAAAAAATGCATTCAATGTATGAATATCTTTATTTTAGTCAGTCAAAGAGAGTAAACCTAAAAGTGCTTTGTTGACTGCTGAATCCTGCGTGGGATCTGGTTTTGAGTGTGCCTGCTCTGAAGGATGCTTTACTGAGAATGCAAGCCGTTCTGATTCAGAGCCAGTTTAGTTCTGGTCTGGGTGACGGTGGTTCGGAGGGAAGCACAGGGCAGAGGTGCACCCTGGGAAAGGACGTGGTGGGAGAGAAATCCATCCCTCTGTCTCTCTCTCTGTCACTCAGCTGGAGGTTTCCCTTCAATGGTGTGTCTGTCTGCAGCCTGAGCGAACAGCCCAAGACCGGCTCCAAACCTCCGAACCGCCTCGCAGATATTCAGGCCTGAACTTAAGATCTGTGAATAATACTTTCCGTCCATTTGGATTACACAATTTAACAGTCAACAAACTAATAAACCTCAGGTGATGCGTATCTGTCACACACACACACACACACACACACACACACACACACACACACACACACACACACACACACACACACGCGCGTGAGAGTGTGTGTGTGTGTGTGAGTGAGAGAGTGTGTGTGAGTGTGCGTGTGTGAGTGAGAGAGTGTGTGAGTGAGAGAGTGTGAGTGAGAGAGTGTGTGAGTGAGAGAGTGTGTGAGTGAGAGAGTGTGTGTGAGTGAGTGAGTGAGAGAGTGAGTGTGTGTGTGAGAGAGAGAGAGAGAGAGAGAGAGAGAGTGTGAGAGAGTGTGTGTGTGTGTGTGTGTGTGTGTGTGTGAGTGTGTGTGTGTGTGAGAGTGACAATTAAAATACTTTTTTTAAACATCTTTTTATTTTTTCTTATATTTATTGTTTATTTTTTTTCAAAATGATGATAAACTGTAATAACCCCAGGCAATATTCAATTAGTTAAAATGTTTGAGAGTGAAACTAATTGGATTTATTGATGATTATAAATATATGAAGCTAGTGATTGTGTATTTAACACATATTCAGCTTATTAGCACTATTACAGAAATCTGAGCCGTTTGATTTCTGTATGACTGACAAATATCATCACATTCATTTATTAGTTTATGCTAAAACGGCATAATCCAAACAGCTGGACACTATGCATTTAATTCAGCTGAATCTTACATTTAGGCCT
Source organism: Sinocyclocheilus maitianheensis (assembly GCA_018148995.1). NCBI lineage: Eukaryota > Metazoa > Chordata > Actinopteri > Cypriniformes > Cyprinidae > Sinocyclocheilus > Sinocyclocheilus maitianheensis. Next base: position 478,598 of record JADLZM010025903.1, read on the forward strand.
GAATATAGTTGCCTGAACTCATAATTACCTGCAGGAGGTGTATGTTAGCGAGGCCTGAGGTGTGCTGGTCCCGGGCTGTTTGCGAGCACTATTCTGCAGCGGTCGACACTTTGAGACGCTCCTCAGCCTGAGGGACACAGCCTCCGCCAGCAGGAGGAGACCCACACTCACTCACTCACACACTCACACAGCAGATCTTTCAGACTCACACAGCAGATGTGCTCGCTGGCTGAGGAGTGCAGTGAAACCCTTTCCCACAGCTCCAGACCGCAGCGCTTCACGGATCTGAGGAGCAATATCACAGCGGTCAGCATCACATTCACTGTACTGGACAGAAACTGCTGATTAGACTTCACAATAAGGTTCCATTAGATGACATAAACTAACAATTCTTCTAAAGCATTTATTAATCTTAATGTTAATTTAAATATCTAATGCATGAGTAAAATCAAACGTTGTATCTGGAAATATTATTTAGCTTATAAAGCATTATATAAAATATTTTGTGAAATGGAAGGGTTCATTGAACTTTTGCATAACATATTTAATTAGCTTTTCTGGCTCATTTAGTGAGAATATGGAGCAAAAACATGAATTTGCTGCAGATGCTGATATCTATATGATATAATTCTGATTCTAGTATTGTAAATCAGTGAGATCTTCATAACAGTGCAGCAGATACTGACATCAAATGATCTAAGTATCAGTCGTCTCTATATCTGCAGTAATGTGTCTCAGTGAGATGAGAGTGAAATGCTCCAAACATATAATGCAGTGAGTGAGAGCTGAAGAAATAAAGGCTCCTCAGAAGATGTGAGATGTTCTGGAGGCTTGTGAAGATCATTCCTCCGCTGAGGAACAGTGAAAGTAAAGCTTCTGGAAACAAACGCTCCTCAAAAGATCCTGAGGATCAGATTTGAGACTCTAAAACATGATTGATCGAGAATCAAGTAAAGCTGAGCTGCTTCAGTCCAGTAAGAGTTCATCTGGAGATATTACTGACGTTATTCTGACCTTTACTTGATCAAAACCAGTCAAGATCCAGCTACAGTTACACTAAACGAGCTCTGACTGGATAAAACACTCTAAACGATCAAGCAGAGACAGAAGACATGCAGGAGATCGAGTGTGAAACAGGTTTAACAGTGAATCATTTAGAGTAAGTTTGCATATCAAATATGATACAGTAGGCTTATAGGGTTATCTCATCTAATATGAAGGTTATTGACTCGTGTTCACTGATGGGTCATTATTGTGAAGTGTTACCCAGTATTGAGCAATCACAGGCCGGTGTGTCGCACAGACGGTCTGATCCGGTTCAGACTAGTCTAGACGAGCGGAGCGCTGCGGTGCTGCTGCTAACACACGTGTGATGGGAACGGGTGCCGCTGACTCACGCGTGTCCCCGGATGGTGACCCCTGATGTTCAGATGTCTGCAGAATTAACTTTGAAGGATGTGAAATGTTTTCTGTTTCTCTCTCGCTTTCCTTTAATTTGATCTCACCATCTCACTCTCTCTCCCACCAGACTGTATCAGGATAGACTGTAACCTCAGTAAGTGGTTCAACTCTTTTATTATCACACACACACACACATACACACACACCCACTCTCTCACTCACACACACACACTCTCACTCTCACACACACTCTCTCACACACACACACACCCACACACACTCTCGCACCCCCGCAGACACACACACACACCCGCACACACTCTCACACACACACACACACTCACACACTCTTCTACTGACCCACACACTCACCCACACACACACACACACACACGCGCACGCACACACACACACACACACTCTCACTCTCTCACACACTCACACACACACACACACTCACACACTCTTCTACTGACCCACACACTCACCCACACACACACACACACACACGCGCACGCACACACACACACACACACTCTCACTCTCTCACACACTCACACACACACACACACTCACACACTCTTCTACTGACCCACACACTCACCCACACACACACACACACACACGCGCACGCACACACACACACACACACTCTCACTCTCTCACACACTCACACACACACACACACTCACACACTCTTCTACTGACCCACACACTCACCCACACACACACACACACACACGCGCACGCACACACACACACACACACTCTCACTCTCTCACACACTCACACACACACACACACTCACACACTCTTCTACTGACCCACACACTCACCCACACACACACACACACACACGCGCACGCACACACACACACACACACTCTCACTCTCTCACACACTCACACACACACACACACTCACACACTCTTCTACTGACCCACACACTCACCCACACACACACACACACACACGCGCACGCACACACACACACACACACTCTCACTCTCTCACACACTCACACACACACACACACTCACACACTCTTCTACTGACCCACACACTCACCCACACACACACACACACACACGCGCACGCACACACACACACACACACTCTCACTCTCTCACACACTCACACACACACACACACTCACACACTCTTCTACTGACCCACACACTCACCCACACACACACACACACACACGCGCACGCACACACACACACACACACTCTCACTCTCTCACACACTCACACACACACACACACTCACACACTCTTCTACTGACCCACACACTCACCCACACACACACACACACACACGCGCACGCACACACACACACACACACTCTCACTCTCTCACACACTCACACACACACACACACTCACACACTCTTCTACTGACCCACACACTCACCCACACACACACACACACACACGCGCACGCACACACACACACACACACTCTCACTCTCTCACACACTCACACACACACACACACTCACACACTCTTCTACTGACCCACACACTCACCCACACACACACACACACACACGCGCACGCACACACACACACACACACTCTCACTCTCTCACACACTCACACACACACACACACTCACACACTCTCACACTCTCACACACACACACACACTCACACACACACATGAGAGTGTTATTTCATGCTGTTTTTTGACATTGACGGTAAGTGTGTTACTGTGACTGGAGGAGATTTCTGAGCATGTGTTTATGAATGCACACACACACACACAAAGAAAGAGAAACTTTCATCTGCATTAATCTCAGTCTCACAATAAAATCAATGGGAAGTCGTGGCCTAACGGTTAGAGAGTCGGACTCGTAACCCTAAGGTTGTGGGTTCGAGTCTTGTACCGGCAAGGATTGTAGGGGGGGGGAGTGAATGTACAGCGCTCTCTCCCACCTTCAGTACCATGACTGAGGTGCCCTTGAGCAAGGCACCGAACCCCCAACTGCTCCCCGGGCGCCGCAGCATAAATGCTGTGGTGTGTGTGTGTTCACTGCAGTGTGTGTGCACTTTGGATGGGATAAATGCAGAGCATTTATGGTCATACATGGCCACATGTCACGTCACTCAACATGACAAAGCTTTTCATCTTTTATCCTGGAAATTATTTTTATTTTCTGCCCTCAAATCATTTCTCATTTAATATCAAGTCACACTTTTTATTGTGAGTCAAGAGGAGTGACTGGATAATGGGCAGCTTATTTAATTATTTATTATGTTTGAAATAATAATAATAATTATTATGTATTGATTAGTTCAGGAGAAGGTGCAGCGCTTCATTAACGTGCTGGAGAGTCACTGTAATTCAGCGTGAGCCACACTTCACATGTGACGGTGTGTTTGCCGTGTGAAAGCGTCACACTGATGTGGCGTGTGCTGTCGGCTCCTGAGTCCGCTTCCACGGCCGTTTCTCCCGTTAGTTTCCCGTTCGCTTCGAATCGGCCTGATCTGCGTCTGACCTCAGGCGCCGCTGCGATTTAGCCACAGCCAATTACCCAGAATGCCCTGTCAGGCCGCAGGAGCGCTGATTCGAGGCGACGGTGGCTCTCGTCTCGCTCTACAGGTGATATCCGCTCACATCCAAACACACACTATTACAAACAATCATGTAGAGCCCAAAGTGCACGACAGATTGAATCACAACTCAAAGCTCAGAGAGACTCCCAGAGACTTTGCTCTGCGTCCCCTCCAGCTCCTGTTAAGATCTCATCATGAATAATGGAAACGGCATGAAAACAAGAGTCATAAATATGCAGCAGGCCACTATAAAGCCTGTGATTCACAGAACGAATCTTTATAGCTTTATTTCTATTCAGTTTTAGTCATTTCGTAATAATAACTTATTTCGTTATTATTTCGTTCGGGAACATTTCTAATTTTAGTTTTAGTTTGAGTGATTTTGCTCTGTGCTTTTGTCATTTTTATTATTTTTATAGGTTTATTTATATTAAAGTCTTAGTAATTTTAGATTCTAAAGTTAAACCAATTTATTTAAGTTAGGCAACATTGCTATTTTTGTTTTTATGTGTAAGTGTTTAATCTAATATTTATATTTTATTTACTTTCAGCTTTATTTCAATTACTGAAAATGATTTAGTTTTATGTTTCGGTTCGTGAACAATAACAGCAGATGCTTTATGTTGAATCCAGCAGCAGCTGTCAGGTGTGTTCATTTTCTGTCAGATCTGTCTGACAACTTTAGTGAACATCGTCATGATGACAAACCCACGTGCTTGTGTGTGTGCATGTGTGCTTGTGCGCGTGTGCAGATATCTCCTCAGTGTGTTAGTGTGAATGTGTGTGTGAGTGTGTGTCTCTCTCTGTGTGTGTGTGTGTGTGTGTCTCTCTCTGTGTGTGTGTGTGTGTGTGTGTGTGTGTGTGTGTCTCTCTCTCTCTCTGTGTGTGTGTGTGTGTGAGTGTGTGTCTCTCTCTGTGTGTGCAGATATCTCCTCAGTGTGTGTGTGTTTGTGAATGTGTGTGAATGTGTGAGTGAGAGTGTGTGTGTCTCTCTCTAAGTGTGTTTGTGTCAAGTCAAGTCACCTTTATTTCTATATTCTATCTCTATCGTGCTTTATACAATACTGTGTCAATGCAGCTTTACAGTGTCAAATGGGAACATAGTTTGCCAATAATGCAAGAAGACAATAACAGAGTAATTCTTCCAGCTAAAGTCAGTTGATTGATGATTCAGTGATGTCTTCATCCAGTTCAGCTCTCTTCAATAGTGTCTGTGCAATCAGACGAGCGTCCCCAACTAAACAAGCCAAAGAAACCAAAACTCCATCGCTGACACAATGGAGAAAATCCTTGGGAGAAACCAGGCTCAGTCGGGGGGTCAGTTCTCCTCTGACCAGACCAAACCAGCAGTTCAGTTCCAGGCTGCAGCAAAGTCAGATTGTGCAGAGGACTCGTCTGGTTCCTGTGGTCTTGTCCCGGTGGCCGTCTGAGACAAGGTCTTTACAAGCGATCT
>JADLZM010025903.1:512754-527630 GCA_018148995.1 Sinocyclocheilus maitianheensis
GTGTGTGTGTGAGAGTGAGTGTGTGTGTGTGTGAGTGTGTGTGAGTGAGTGAGTGTTTGTGTGTGAGTGAGTGAGTGAGTGTTTGTGTGTGTGTGTGAGTGAGTGAGTGCGAGTGCGAGTGCGAGTGAGTGTGTGTGAGTGTGTGTGTGTGTGAGGACCCGCCGTCTTCATTATGTCTTCCTGCATGTAATTTGATGTTAATTTAATCTCAACTCTTAATTGGCTGATTTATTGTGTTGATTGATTGGTTTTTCGAGCTCTCCCTGTTGGTTTAGTTGCTTTAATTGGTCGCTAAGTGAAATGCAGACACACTGGAGCATTAGCATACATGCCAGAGTCCCTTCACTTCCTGTTTCCTGTAGATCTGAAGCTGATCTGCTTTGCTTAATGAACATCTCTCTGGTGTTAGGAGAGATTACTAGACCGGCTCGGACCAGGATATGTGTCGACTTACTTCGTTTTTATGGTTAGGTTAGTTAAGAAGGGTTCAAACAGCGTAAGCTAGTTACTAGATGTCAGTGAAATAAAATGCTGAAGGTGAAGAAGACCGCATCCAAACCCAGAGACAACCCAACAAATATAACCCAGTTAAAACACTCTTTTTTGTGATCAGTGCATGCATATTTATGCATTTAATACAAAACAATTTTAATGTATAATATTATATTGCATTTTTTCTTTTTTTAATAGTATATATATTTTTGTACATTTTTATGCCATTTTTTAAAGTGTCCAGTCACCCCAGCAGCAGAGTGTTTCTCTGATGAGTGAGTGTGTGTGTGTGATTCTGTCACGCTTCTGCATCTGTGTGTGTGAGCGTGATGTCTTCATATGGCCTCGACTTCAGAGAAGAGCCAGTGTGTTTGAGGAACGCCGCTCGCACCTCCTGTTTCTCCTCCGTTCATTCAGCTTCCCTCGTCTTTCACTCATTTCTCTGCTGTGAACGTTTCACTCTGACAAACAGACTTCAGTGTTTGTTTCTCGATAACCTGCACCGGATCGAGGTAAAACACGTTACGTGTGTGCAAACGCTTTGCTGCTGTTAGTCGTGACAGACATGTCGTTCAGAGGAATAACACACACACACACACAAACACACACACACACACTAACACAAACACACACACACACACTGTTTACTTATGTTTTTCTCGAGCTGCTTTACATCAGAATTGAGTTCTGCTTCATTGAATCAGTTTTCCTGTTTATCACTGTAAAGCTACTTTGACACGTGCTATAGAAATAAAGGTGACCTGACACACACAGACACACAAACACAGTGTCTCATTTTAATGGGTCAGTTTGGCTGTGAATACAGAATTCAGGGCTGAAAGATTTGTGTGTGTTCATCTGCAGCTGCGACACACACACACACACACACGCTAATTTACATGTAAATGAGGTCATCCCGAAGGCTTCTATTAAATACTCTGTGCTGTTTTTATGTGAATCAGTATGCAGCGATAACCGCTCCAGACAGCAGTGTGCTTTATCGTGGTTCAGTTCTCATCACAGTTATTGTGCATTTCATAATAATTGTTAATGTTAGAGTGTTGTCAGTCTGATCAGATGAGTCCAGACATGTTCAGATCACAGCTGATGTCACTTCCTGTCCATCATCACACTGGACAGTCGAGTCTGGTGACCCGCGGAGAGCTGAACTCATCATTGATGATTAGCCGACTGACGGCTTCTTAACGACAGTATGTGTGAAAGAGCAATTAATGTCAGGAGCGATCATCATCATCATCATCATGAGCGCTGCTATCAGAGACACAGACTGAAGGACAGAGAAACAATAGAGGGTAATTGATGCTTTGCTAAGCCCCACCCCCTTTGATACGCCCCAACCCCATTAGATAAGCCCCGCCCCCTTTGATAATCCCCACACCACATAAGCCCCACCCCAGCTTTATAGAGCGTCCCGAAGGAGTGAGTGTGACGTTCAGTGATTTCTGTGTTCTGATTGGTGGCGGTGGCTGATCACGTGACTGCTCAAGCTATTCTGTCTCTCGTCTCTCACTGGTGTTAAAACAAGCTCAAAAATAGTTTTTATTTATTAAAGAATAGATAATATTAAAAAATAGTTATAGAGAGAGAGAAGTAGTACTTTATAATTATGCATTTATCATTTGTTAAAGGGGTCATAGGATGCTACATGAACTTTTCCAAGTTGTTTGAACTGAAATGTGTTGGCAGTGTGTGTGTACACAACCACCCAATAATGATAAAGATCCACCCAGTGTTTTTTTTTTAATCTTGTTAAATGTTTTCCCCTTTCTCAAATCGAGCCGATCTCAGATGCCTGTCTGTGTGACGTCACACAGACAGGCCCCTCCCACGATAGTTTGATTGACAGTAGTGTTTCAGCACAGACTGGACTGGTGTCTTAGCTCCACCCTGAGTGACGTCACACAGACAGGCCCCTCCCACGATAGTTTGATTGACAGTAGTGTTTCAGCACAGACTGGACTGGTCTCTTAGCTCCGCCCCTGAGTGACTGTCATCAGTCCGCCATTGTTTCACCGCCGGAGCAGATGTAGATAAAATGACTCCTGAGTGATCGAGGTGTTCTGTTGTTGGATGTAATAATGAACAGCAGTCCTCATTTACTCCCGACATCTGAGCCGCTGAAGACGCAGTGGATTATGTTTGTTTCTGAAGGGAATGCGATCTACATAAATGCGTCTATATTCGCGCGAATCATTCATGATCCAGCTTCACCTCCAGAAGAAGTGAGTGAATCTTTGCAAATCGCCTTCCATAATGATGTGCTAATTAGCAAGTTTCAGGATGAATGCGGCTAAAGTAAACAGTCCCTCAGAGAGCAGCTGGGAAGAGAGGGGCGGGGTCAGCAGAGCTCATTAACATTTAAAGGAAGATGCTACAAAAACAGCTTGATCTGAAAAGAGCTGTTTTTGACAGGGTAAAAAAAGGTGTTTTTACACTACTACCATTGAGAAATTTTAACCAAATTATGTCACAGACTTTTCATTAAGAACCTAAATAATCAACTTTTGGAAAATGGGCACCTTTAAAATGTTGAAACATTATTTTATATATTGCTGTGTGTGCACATTAAAATACATAAAACTATAGATAAATTAATATTAAAATTGATATTAAATAAATCCCAGGGCTTTATATATATATATATGTGTGTGTGTGTGTGTGTGTGTGTGTGTGTGTGTGTGTGTGTGTGTGTGTGTGTGTGTGTGTATATATATGGGTCATTGACATATAAAATACAAATAATTATAATATATATTGTAATTGTTCAAACATTAAGAATGTTGTGTACACATAAATTCATATTAAAATTTAAAATGAAGTGATTTTAGTGTTTTTTCATCTAGATGAATTGGCCGGAGCCTTAAAAAATATCATGTGGCGCGACCATGATTTATATTCAAATTAAATAATTTCCTTAACATGCTTAACATTTTTTAAAATGTTCTCAGTAATTAAAGTGTTTAGAAACAAAGTATTTGCGTTTTTGTAAAAAATGATCTCATATTTTTGTTCTATAATTTCAGAGTTGCCTTCTTAGATGTAGATAACAGACTTATTTTTCCTGTAAACTGCATACAACTGTTAAAACACATTAAAAATACCATTCACTTAAGCATACTGTAGCAGTGATTCATATTTCAACCACAGAAATTAGTTAAAAAAAATTATATTTTTAATTTAATACAGTTATTGCTATTATTCGTCGCACCACATGAGTGGTCGCTCCAAATGACACAAAGACCTTATATCATTACAAATCTATTTAAAGAGACGTGTGAAAAGTGCAGCACGTGGCATGAACTGAAGGCATTTCTTTAGCCCCAGTTATTTCTGTACTTTGCCCAATATTTGCTGCTCAATTGACCCTTTCGCCGGGAGTTTGATTAACAGGCAGTCTGGCATATTATAACGCCTAATCCGTCATTTTTGTCCAACAAATCAGACAGGAGAGTAGATTAACGTCGGTGGACTTGAACTTGAAAAATGGTGTGTATTGACATCTTTTCACGGTTGAAGCAAGATACCTTCTGATGTTCATTCATGTTTATTTCGTGCTATGAATTGTAAAGATGAAGAGATGATCAGTTCATGTGCCGCTTGAACTGAGGCGCTACAGCGGTCTGTCACGGCACGTTAAAGAGCCACAAAACAGCATTTGTTGTTTGAATTTCTTTAAAAAAAAAAAAAGACAAAATTTGAACACTAAGACTTTGTTTCATACTAAAAGTAACCAGCTCTGTCTTGTCTGTCAGCTCACTGTCAGTGTCCTCTTTGCTCCGTGATGTATTTTTCAATGCGTGAGAACATGATGTATGGCATAAAAGTGCCATGGTTTGTCAGACGTAGCAACAGTAACTAAGGGGCCAGGTCTTTGCGAAAGGTCAATTTAGAGTAGGGGGAGGTTGCTGTGGTCGCACCACATGATATTTGGTCGCACCACATGATATTTTCCAATTCAGTCAAAATTTACAAGCACAGAATTGGCCACATAAACAAAACAAGCTAGCTTCCCACAAAAGGTCACTATGAAATGTATAATGAAAATAAATACTTGCAGAAATAACTTAATATTCATTGTTTTTTGAGGTCATACCACATGATATCCAAATGTGGTAACTACATACCAGCCGTTAAAAAGCTTATTTTTCTCCAAATTTGAAAGAGACTTATAAACCTGCTTGATGCTTCCATGAGTCCTTAGCAAATTGGTATATGATGCAAAGTCCTATCTTTGAATGGATTTCAACATAAAAGTCCCAAAATGGTAGTTTCTTGATGGTCGCAACACATGATATTTCATAAAACGGACATCATCGGACAAAGTTTGTTTTTATCTTATGATTGAAATATAAATACAAATGCTTTGCAATTTTACACCGGATTACAAAACACTTTGGAAATCATGCCAAATAGTGCATAACATTAATTTGAATAAATTTAGGGTAATTTCAAAGATGTTTACAAACAAAAGTTATGGCCGGACGGTCGCACCACATGATATTTTGACACTTTGAATAACAGAAAAATGACAAATAACTCATGTTTTTTGAAAAGTTAAAGTGAGTTCATACGTGGGAGAGGTCCTTCATATACGTATATGGCATGTTTTTTATGCATTTAAACCAATTTTTAACTGAAAAATGCAATCGGACAGAAAATGTAGGCGTCACGTCATTGACCCATACATATATAATGGTTTTTTTTTTTTTAGGTAAATCTGTGCTAAAAATGTTTTTTTTGTTTTTTTTGGTTAAAGAAATTCATAAATAGTGAGGAAAGCCACAATATGAAATGTCGCAGATGTGTATTTACTGAGTAATCCACTATTCTATAGACAACAGTTTTCACCTGAGATTTGGAGCCCAATTACAGGAGGGTAGAAGGACTTCAGAAAGATGGCGGCATTAATATTTCATTTTTTTAAACACAGATTGGAAGGTCTGTTAGTAAAATCTGTTGACGTTAGCAGTCCTTCATCTCAGTGGTGACAGTTGAAATATGGGAAAAAGCCCTTTTCACGTTTTCATGATGCTGCCTTCTTTCTAAAGTCATTTTCCTCCAGATTGACTGGATCACGGGTGTATTTTCAGCCGAGATCAAGCGGCGCTGGTCTCTGTGGATGGCTGCTGATTGGTCTACATCAGTCTGAAGTGGCGTCTGCTTGAAGGAAAACCGTGCCGAACGCTGCAGCAGTCTCACTCTCAAACCCACCGTGAGAATGTGAGCTCTGGAGATGAGTGTGCAGCAGAGTGTCAGCGTTTGTGCGCTTGAGTCACGTCGCACTCGTCCTTGAGGTGGTGGAATCGAACCCTGACGCCGCTAAATATTCATTCAGAGAGCTGGATTGTGTCCGCAGCTGACTCATCACTCATGAAGCATTACTGACGTCTGCACACGCTCAGTGTCAGCCTTCTGTTCAACGCCACAAAGGTTTTACTTCCTTTATCACACGAACACTGGAAGACATCCAGTATTATCATATTAAAGTCTCCTGTCAGTCAGACCTGATGTGGCCTGCTATTGGTCAGAGTGTGTGTCAGTCAGCCTCCACTCCATTACTGCTGTTTCTTGATCTGGTGCGTTTTGTCTTTAACTTCAGTGTGTTTTCTAACGGACACTCGCTGAAGAAGCCTGTTATTATAGGAGTTTGCTGCAGTCAGTGGTGTTCATATGCATATGGGCATCAGCAGCACTCGCTCTGACAGAGGAACTGTTCACTGATGTCGAGCTGCCTTCAGATCTCCATATGCGACACGTTCAGAATGTTTTTAGTTGCTTTATTCATTCGTGTTTTGCTCTGTTTAATCATTCTGAATGATTCTGAATTCTTATTATTTTTTCTTCAGTTATACAGGAATAAATCATATGTGCTAAAACTGTTGGACGTGGCACCCTTCCTAGAACATTCTCCACCGGCTGCCACTGTGTATTTATTTATTTATTTTTTGTGAATGAGTTTTCTTTTTATATTTTCTGTATTAATTTTACGCTTATTTAAAGCTTTAGTTCTGTTTAGTCATGTCGCACTCGTCCTTGACGTGATCAAGTTCTGTTCAGTTTAGTGTCGTTTTTATTTCGTTTTGGCTTGTTATTTGTGTTTTTGTCATATTTATTATTTATTTATTTAAATTTATTTATTTTTTTTTTTAAATATGTGTCATAGTTTTTATTCATTTTTATTTCAGTTTTAGTTAAACTAAATGAAAATGAGAAATCTTTCTGCGATTACCTGAGATTAAATAAGCTTAAAGTTATTATATATATATATTTACGTTTATTTTATTTTTAATAATTAAATAATTAAATTTGTATGTTTTTAGTTTTAGTTTATACTAAAGCAACCCTTCTTATACAAACAATAATTTACAATATTTTTCTTCTTCAGTGTTTCTGTCTCGTCTCCAAGTCAAAATATCTAAACATTCTTAATTAAAACAAGATTTATCAAAGTATTCTTGCCGGTAGGTTTGGGAAAAAAAATATTTCAACACCTATTCTCTGAAAGCAAGTCTTAATAATACGCAGTCTTAATTGTCTGCATAAATACTTGTTTCATCTTGTAATTAGTTTTATCCGCCAATTCATACTTATAAGGATGTTTGGAAAATTTGACTGCAAATCAACAAAATACTGCTTAAGGACCCAGTTGGAATATTGCTGTAATATAGATTTGACAGTAGAGCGTCAGGGAGAAGCTCCTCGTCACAGCAGCACAAGTTGCTCTTTCTGAAGTTCTTTTCTTCTTCTCTTTCTTTCAAGCCTTTGACTTCACATTAATAATGAGCGTAGAGAGCTCGCGCTCTGAATATGGGATGATGGTGAGGAGTCTGCGTCTTGATGAAGGGTTTAATTCATGAGGCATGAAGCTGTGCGGCGCTCCGGATCAACCTTTAGCTGACCTCAGCGAGACAGAGCCAGATCTCATTGGCTCATTATGTCCTCCTGCGACGGAGACTCTAACGACATCTCCAGATGAAATCTGTCCTCGGAGGGCAAATCAGACCAAAAGCTCCCATGAGCCCGAGAGGAGAACGCTGCTAGATGTGAGAACAGAAATAATGTGCCTTCAAGTGATTTTGATAGGAATAACATGGACATGTTGGGCAGTTTCATGAATGAGCTGTAAATGTGCTCACTTTGATATTTTTAAAAATGAAAGTGCTCTAGGCTCGTCTTATTTTTGAGGAAAGAAGGGCAATCAGCGATACCCATTTGTTCTAGTTCTGAGATCAGGATGAGTTTGTGTCTTCATCAGGTTTGTAGAAAGGTAGCACTGCATCAGTGTCTCAGCAATGGATGCTCTGCAGTGAATGGGTGCCGTCAGAATGAGAGCTGATCAAAACATCACAAGTAATCCACAGCACTCCAGTCCATCAGTTAACATCTGGAGAAGACAAAAGATGAAACTAATCCAGCATTAAGACGCTTTTTGACTAAAATAGATAGAGTCCATAATCCATAATAACGCTTCCTCCAGTGAGTCAGTGTTCTGGTGTGAATCAGGAGAGAAATCTGCACAGACCAAGCAGCGTTTAAACAGCTCTAAACTAATATGTGGCTGGATTCTGATGCGAGAGACAACAGCAGATGCACTTTTTCACTGGAGGAAGAGTTATTATGGATTATGCCACAAGTTAAAAATGTTGTTTGGACTCTCGCACCCATTCACTGCAGAGCATCCATTGCTGAGACACTGATGCAGTGCTACATTTCTCCAAACCTGATGAAGAAACAAACTCATCCTGATCTCAGATGACCTGAGGGGGAGCACATTTACAGCTCATTCTCATTTTTGGCTGAACTATTCCTTTAAATTAGTTAAGGTCATTCTGATGTGAAGGAAGCGTAAGAATCAGCAAACCCCTCAAGTTAAAAATCAGAACGAAAGGTTTTCTTCCGTTACAGGGTTTGGGTAAAGAGCTCAGAGTCCTCATCAAACCCAAACCACAAACACGGCAGTTTATTTCTGTTCTCGTGGTTTGACTAAAATCAGGCGATGATAATTCTTCCCACAGAATGTTCCCTGTTCAGACTGATACTCTTTTAGACAGCAGTGTTCATGAGGGGGTTTGTGGGTTAGCGATCGTTCTGAGGAACGGTTTTACTGTGTGTAATTACTGGATGAGACGCGGTCGCCCGCTCAGAGGCCGCGAGGACAGATCTGGCAGCCCGCGGCGCACATGCCCTTCACTTTCACTCCCGTAATTAAAGCCATGGCTGATGAGGCGTGCTTTATATCTCTTCTGCTAACAGAGGGAATAAACCCTATCCCAGAGAAACGCCACTCACTTCTGCCGCTGCTTTCAGCTCTTCAATCAATCTCTCATTTTCTCTGCTGGAAAGACCAGATGAGACCAGCTCCTGTAGATTCCTGTAAATCAATCAGTAGAGTGTGACTCTGGCAATGCCAAGGTCATGGGTTCGATTCCCAGCGAAAGTGTCCATTGATCAAATGTGTACAGTAGCTTGAATGCAATGCAAGTTGCTTTGGATAAAAGCATCTGCCAAATGCATAAATGTAAATATAAAAGAAATGGATCTTTTACAGTCATTAGCTGGTCTAAATGGGTCTAAACTTTCATGGAGCTCAAAGCTCAAGAAGTTTGGCAATGGCAAGGTCATGGGTTTGATTCTCAGCGAGTGCATGAACTGATCAGATGTGTAGCTTGAATGCAATGCGAGTTGGTTTGGAATAAAGCATCTGGCAAGTGCATAAATGTAAAAAAATATTTAGCCATACCCGCATTCTTGACCAAACTGCTTTCAGTCCGCAGGGACAACGACAGTGTCCCTTCCTTTTGAATAAAGCGTCCGTGAGCGCTCAGAGCTTTAGAAACACATTTGTTTGAATCCCGAAGCTTGACTGGAGACTGTAACTTTCCCTGGATCTTCTGTCCTGCCGCTCCATTAAGGTTTCCTCTGGAGAGCCGCTGACAGGAAGCTGGAGCAGAGCAGGGATCGATGCGAATCTCCCAAATGGATTTCAGGCTGTGGAGGGGCTGCGCACTATGGATTTTTACACACACTCTTGGCACTGTAACAGCATCAGGCTGCTGAAATCAATCCGTAGCTGTCATCCGCACATTGATCCGAGGCCCGTTTCCATCTCGTCTGGGCTCATAGACGCCGCTGAATCCAGTCTTAATCTGCTCAGAGACTTTAAGATCTCGCATAGACTCAGCGCTAATCTCTCGCTTGCCTTCAGCCGTTTAGATATTGAAGTCATAATTAGTTCCAGCGGCCGTGAACGAGTTCATGAAGGCGCTGCTTTAATTGTCTTGTTGTGGTCACGTGGCAGACATCAGTCGCTCAGATGATTTCTGACGAACCTCGGACACCCCGAGAGGTCATTAGCTTCTGATAACGGCTAGTTTTCTTCATTTCATCCAGACTTTTACTTTATCTTCGTGACCACAGACACGCTGCAGAGGTTCGTTAGCGCCAAACGCTATTAGATGCGGCAGTGAAGGCCAGAAATTCCCCAGCTCTAGATCCCGTGTGTTGATGTGGGAGGACGCTTGTTAATGATGCGCTCAGCCTAATGCATGTTTACCAGAGTATTGGAAGTATTTGTGTTGCCCGTAGCGTTTCTGAAAACAGCCTGTGTTTTTGTGGGAAATGACTTGATAAGTGACACGTGTGCTTTTGCTGCTCCCGCTGAGATTCTGATGGAAATGAGGCTCTGGAGTCAGATTAAACATGGAGACAGAACCCGTATGTGAGGTTCTAGAGCGTTCTAGTGCAGGAAAACACAACACACACACACTCATTCACTCACTCTCTCACTCTCTCACACACACACACACACACACCCCCACTCACACACTCACTCACACACTCACTCACTCACTCACACACTCTCACTCACAACTCACACACACTTCCACACACACACACACACACACACACGCTCACACACTCACACACACACACACACTCACTCACTCCCTCACACACACTCTCACACTCACTCACTCCCACACACACACACACACACACACTCTCTCACTCACACACACACACACTCTCTCTCTCCCTCACACACACACACTCTCTCTCTCACTCACACACACACACACTCTCTCTCTCCCTCACACACACACACTCTCTCTCTCACTCACACACACACACACTCTCTCTCTCCCTCACACACACACACTCTCTCTCTCACTCACACACACACACACTCTCTCTCTCCCTCACACACACACACTCTCTCTCTCACTCACACACACACACACTCTCTCTCTCCCTCACACACACACACTCTCTCTCTCACTCACACACACACACACTCTCTCTCTCCCTCACACACACACACTCTCTCTCTCACTCACACACACACACACACACACTCACTCACTCACTCACTCACACTAAAGTTCTCATTGATTTTTTGCTCAGTTTTGAGTTTGAACTCCATATTCTCACTATATGAGCCATTAAAGCCTGATGCATCAAATATGATGCAAAACACAAACCATGTTTTGTCTAAAGTTTCAATAAACTGCTCCATATTGCTTGCTCAAATCCTATTTCGATTGTTCAGTTGTTCTAAACTCTGTTTTAATGATTTGGCAATACAACATGCTTTTGTCAGGCCAGTTGAGCCGTCTGAACTGAACTGAATTGAGAATAGAATGTATGGAGGTCTGTCATGTGAACCAGAGACAGTGATGCATGTCCACTGAAAGCATTTATACGCTCCTTTGAAATGGAATGTTTGTCAGAGTCACTGAAGCATCTCTCAGATGCTGATGTTGTTCATCATTTGAGTGGGATTTATTAATAACCGGACCAGTTGTTTGCTCGGTGCTTGTTATTGTGTGTGCACAAGCACAAGCGGAGCAGCACTCGTCACACCCCACAGCAGCGACACATGCAGAAAACAGCAGTAAAGTGCAGCGCTTCACACAGATTACATCCCGCTGTCCTGTAGAACACACAGCTGTCCTGTAGATTTGTGTTCGCTCGTCTCTCAGGCACTCATTTATATTCCTGCATCGGGTTTCCCGGCACACAATGGCCATCCGATTAGAGCAGAAATCTGAGAGCCGGTCTCAGCTGAGCGGGATTGTTAAAGGCCGGTCTGTTCTCCGCTGATGAATCCAGATCAGCTGCAGATGAACAATTAAAGCTCCAGACGAGATCCAGAGAGGAGTCTGCTTTACTGGTTTTAGAAGGTTCTAGGCACTTCTGTTGGAAACCCATCAGCTCACAGCAGTCTGACCAGCTAACCACCTTCAGATGGGTGAGAGTTAGTTTCTCTTAGTGATGCTGCTGTCTCTCAGTCGAGAGGTTATTTGTCAGCTGCGTTCATCATATTTAGGCCTAAGATTAAAATGTGTGTATTTGATTTGCATATAAAATGTCCATGCATTTGGATCACATACTTTAATACGTAATATGATGCATACTGATGCTCTTATACGTAATATGATGCATACTGTATGTGTCAGTCATACAGAAATGAAACAACTATTTCATTGTTACGGTTTCATTTCTGTATGACTGACTAATATTATCACATTCATTTATTACATCCAGTGCAACACATACATTTATACCTACATGATTTTGAGAGCAGAGACGTAAATAAAAGTAAGAAAGTAATCACAATAATTTTCAGCTCACAAGGAATGACAGTCAATGTCATGGTGGTAGTGTTTGTGAAAAGAGACGCATTAGGAGCTGAAGAGGTCAGTCTCTAGACTTTCCTCAATGACCCCAGAGAGACGCTCCGAGCGCTTCTTCATCCTTCAGTCCTTCAGCTCAGAATGATCTCCTCGATCTCTCTCTGTCGCCTGAGTTCATGTGAATATTAGCTTTACATGACAGCTTCATCAGAGAATCACGATCAATCCCACAGAATCAGACTCCAGCTGCTTTAGCGAGATCTCACTCTAGTTTGATGAGTTCAGTTTAGTTCAGCTCAATCTTTGCTGCTCTCGAATGACGATAATAGAGTTATAAATATGAGCTGTATCATAGTGTGCAAAGACTATGGCTCTTTCTTGAGTTACTTTATTATTTTTAGTTTTTTCTTTCTTTTCTTTTCCTCATACTTGTATTCATTAAGGATGCATTCAATTGATCAAGAGTGACACTTATAATGTTGCAAAATATTTCTATTTCAGTCTGGTCTCCGCTCCCGACATAGCACTGAAACTGCTCTGGTTAAGGCTGCTAATGACCTACTGCTTGCAGCCGATGCGGGCTTGTACTCCGTTTGAATCCTTCTTGATCTTAGCTCAGCTTTGACACAGTGGACCATAATGTCTTGATCAACCGTTTAAAAACTTATGTTGGTATCAGAGATGTAGCTCTGGATTGGTTTATTTATTATTTGTCGAATAGGTCTTTTTCCGTAGTGCTTGGAGATGCCTCCTCTTCTCGTGCTCCTTTATTTTGTGGGGTCCCTCAGGGATCTATTTTGGGTCCCCTTCTGTTTACTATCTACATGTTACCCCTGGGTTAAATTATGCGCAGTTATGACATTGAGTTCCACTGCTATGCAGATGATACGCA
Organism: Sinocyclocheilus maitianheensis; assembly: GCA_018148995.1. Classification (NCBI taxonomy): domain Eukaryota; kingdom Metazoa; phylum Chordata; class Actinopteri; order Cypriniformes; family Cyprinidae; genus Sinocyclocheilus; species Sinocyclocheilus maitianheensis. Next base: position 525,796 of record JADLZM010025903.1, read on the forward strand.
ATTGTATGTCCCGGTAAAGCCTGGTATTATTGAGACATCCCATATTATGTCATGCTTCATCTAAATCAAAAATTGGATGTCGAAAAATGTTCTGCAGTTGAATGACTCCAAGTCAGAAGTGCTTATAATTACCCCATGTGTCCCCAGTAGTGGTATTAATAATCTCTCCTCTAGTCTGGGTGCCTTATCTAATAATGTTTGAAAAGTGGCTCGCAACTTAGGTGTAGTTTTTGACTCAGAGCTGTCCTTTGATGTTCAGGTGACTAAAGTGGTGCAGTCTTGTTTTGCACAACAGAGGCAACCAACGAAGATAAAGTCATTCCTTTCTTTGGCAGATTTGGAAAAGGTCATTCATGCTTTTTATTTCTTTCAGACTTGATTATTGTAATGCACTTTATTCTGGTATTAGCAAGAGAAATCTCCAAAGATTGCAGCTGATGCAAAATGCTGCCGCTAGGCTTTTAACACGTACTAAGAAAAGTGACCACATTACACTGATTCTTGCTTTTAGAATTGATTTTAAGATTTTGTTGCTTGAATGGTCAGGCTCCTGCCTATATTTGTGATTTATTAATTCCTAATGAGCCTGATCGCTGCTTGAGATCCTCCGGTAGGGCCCTATTAATGGCTCCAAAATCTCGACTTGTTACCAAAGGTGACTGTGCTTTTGCTATCCGTGCGCCTGAGCTGTGGAACTCCCTGCCTGGGGATATTAGGCAGGCTCCTACTGTATCCTCTTTTAAGTCTCTTCTTAAGACTCATTTTTATCGTATTGCTTTTTCTTAATTTTGATGGTATTTTGTGTATTTTGTTACTGTACTGATCTTTTTATTGTAAAGCACTTTGTAACTTTGTTTTGAAAGGTGCTATATACTGTAAATAAATGTTTACTTACTTACTTCCGGATGTTCTAGTGCTCGTGTTGCCTAGATGCTCTGGTCCAAACGACCTGAAGACTGAGTCACACACATTGAGTTTCAGTCACTCGTGTTCATTTCCAGCTGGCCGTGAGCAGATGCAGCGCTGCAGTGAATGAGTGTGTTTCGTTCTGAATGTTTGCCCTCTGCCTGCAGCATAAATGTGTGTGTGTGTGTGTGTGTGTGTGTGAGAGAGCGAGAGATAACGGGTCTCTGTTTAGCAGATGCCGGGGTTCAAAGCCTCCTCAAGCAAGCCTGCAGCAGATCTGCATGTCCTGAATGAGAGATCAGTGTTTGTGCAGCAGCTAACAGCTCATGTTGACTGTTGATGTAAAGTGTGACGCTTATAAAAAGCATAGATAGATGATCTGTGACACTGCTGGAGACCTGCGGCTGATCAGTACTAGTTAATTAGACTAGTTGAGCGTGAGCTCTGAGGTTGGCGTGTGTCAGCGGTGTAATGATGGATGAGTTCACGCGCTGCTGACGGTAATGAATGTGTGATTCAGCTCAGTGCTAGCGACAGATCGACTGGACGCCGTTTGAGAGTCAGGAGATGACGTGAAATTTACCTGAGATTACCGGCGGTCAGCTCATCAAACTCATGCAGCCGTCACTCACATCGCCAATGAGGGACTCCCTGTGTGTGTGAGCGTGTGTGAGTGTGTGTGTGTGAGAGTGCGAGTGTGTGTGTGTGTGTGTGTGAGAGTGTGTGTGTGTGTGAGAGTGTGTGTGAGTGTGAGAGTGTGTGTGAGTGTGAGTGTGTGTGTGAGAGTGTGTGAGAGTGTGAGAGTGTGTGAGAGTGTGAGAGTGTGTGAGAGTGTATGAGAGTGTGCGCGAGTGTGCGAGACTGTATGAGAGTGTGAGACTGTGTGAGAGTGTATGAGAGTGTGCGCGAGTGTGCGAGACTGTATGAGA
>JADLZM010025903.1:532045-550768 GCA_018148995.1 Sinocyclocheilus maitianheensis
AAATAAAAAAATAAGGGAAGTAAATGTCACATAGTGAAAACTTTTGAAAATGTGTAATTTTCTTCATAGAAAAGAATAGGGAACTATTTTCCCCATCAGTGGCCCTCTTTCCGGACTGCATGAATCTTATGACAAAATCTGCACGTACCGGAAAAATTAGCAATATTATTGTGAAATGATTGTTTAGAGAGTAACTCCTCTAGTGTTACCATGCTGACAGTCCACTGGTGATCCTTTCACAACTGTGTGTGTGTGTGTGTGTGTGTGTGTGTGTGTGTGTGGGTGTGTGTGTGTGTGTGTGTGTGCGAGTGAGAATGAGTGAGTGTGTGTGTGTGTGAGAGTGCGAGTGCGTGTGAGCGTGTGCGTCTGCGTGTTTGTGTTTGTGAGTGAAGCGTGTACGTGTGAGCGTGTGTGTGTTTGTGTTTGTGAGTGAAGCGTGTGCGTGTGCGAATGTGAATGTGAGTGTGAGTGTGAGTGTGCGAGTGTGAATGTGAGTGTGTGTGCTTGCGTGTGTGAGTGTGAGTGTGCGTGCTTGCGTGTGTGTACCTGTTTTTCTATTCTGGTGGGGACTTAAACCTGAATACACACAGACTCATGGGGACTCGTGTCACGGTGGGGACCTAAATTGAGGTCCTCAATGTGTGAGAGAGAGTGTGATAAAGAATTACATAACAAAATCTCAAATCTGTATAATAGCTAAAATAATGCACTTGTATATGTACTTCTTTTATAATTATCTCTAGCTTTAATTAAACTATTAACTAATTAATAATTAATATTTAATATTTAGCTGTGTGCTATATTTTGCATTACTGCATGATTTTCCATTTTTTATTTGAGAAATATTTATTTCATTTAATGTTGATGTTTGTTTGTTTTTTATTTAAATATGTGTAGACTGTTTATTCCAAAATTTGATAAATAAAAATCTATTTGTTGCAGGTTTATTATAGTTAAGCGAAATTAAAAACATAAAAAAATGAAAATAATATATACATATTATATAAAATATACAGAACAATTAAATATACAAAATATTATGTAAAAAGCTTTATTTCAGCTAGTTGCCAAAGCAACAAAAAAAAGAAGAGAGACATACATGAAAAAAAAGTTTGGAAAAATTATGATTTATTAATGTTTCTGAAAGAAGTCTCTTCTGCTCATCAAGGGTGCATTTATTTGATCAAAAATACAGTAAAACAGTGAAATATAATTACAGTGTAAAATATCTGTGTTCTCTGTGAATCTCTGTTAAACTGTAATGTATTTCTGTGATGTGCAGCTGTATTTTCAGCATCATTCCTCCAGTCTTCAGTGTCACATGATCTTCAGAAATCAGTATAATATGCTGATCTGCTGCTCGAGAAACATTTCTGATTATTATCAATGCTGAAAACAGTCGTGCTGCTGAATGTTATTGTGAAAGCCGTATATGGCGATGCATGTGTTTCTGTCGGCTAATAGTGTCTGCAGCTGCTGGTCTGATCCGTGAGGAGCGATGTGAATCAGACATTTGTTTAGGGTGTTGTTAGCACTCGACTGTAATCAAAAGTTGTAGACGAACACACACCATCTGCCTGGTTTCTACCTCACACTCACTAACGTTAGCACTCAGGCCTCGCCGCTTTGGATGAAGGACAAGATCAATAATCCTGCAAACAAACGCAGATCTCTCTGTCTGTGTGACTCAGAGCCTCACATTTAATAAACGCAGAAGCTCAAACATGATGTGCGAGCGAGTAAATGATGACAGAATGGTCATTGTTTGGAAAGCACTATAGTTTCATCTACAGGACCTGGTTTAGGTAGTAAGTTATTTCAGGGAAATGCGTGAAAAATGAATAATGTAATAATAAACAGCCGTTGTATATAAACAGATCATCTCCAGAGCTGCTCTGAGAGTCACTTCAGCAGAAAAACACACACCGAAACACAGATCTTCACCACAACCAGCCAAAATAAGAGTCCAGTTCAACTTGACCGAATCGTGATAGAAATAGATTACTCTTGTGTAATAAAATCCACTACTCCAAGTAATAATCATAATAATAATAACCATATTGAAGTTGTATTTATTAATTATACCATACACCATTTTGATGATAAATCATAAAACACAGAATCCAGAAGAAATAAACAGAATTTGGGGGAAATAAAACCGATGTAATGGGGCTGTAAATTAAAAGCTTTCTTACTGTGGAGATCTGTTCACATTCATTCTCAAGGTCTAACAAACATGTGGAAAACATTTCCTTCCCCATTAATGCTAAATGAATATCATGACAAATACTGATTTCATATTATATGGAGAGATATATATTTTTGGCCATGTCGCCCAGCCCGACTTCGTTTGAATATTTTCATCAGGGAATCTAGTTTTGATCATTTCTCTTACAGCTTTACCAGCCAGTTTAACACTTTCTTCAGGAGTCTGACTAGCAGTGAGTGAGTGTGTGAGTGAGTGTGAGTGAGTGTGTGAGTGAGTGAGTGAGGGTGTGAGTGAGTGAGTGAGTGTGTGAGTGAGGGTGTGAGTGTGTGTGTGTGAGTGAGGGTGTGAGTGAGTGTGTGAGTGAGGGTGTGAGTGTGTGTGTGTGAGTGAGGGTGTGAGTGAGTGTGTGAGTGAGGGTGTGAGTGTGTGTGTGTGAGTGAGGGTGTGAGTGAGTGTGTGAGTGAGGGTGTGAGTGTGTGTGTGTGAGTGAGGGTGTGAGTGAGTGTGTGAGTGAGGGTGTGAGTGTGTGTGTGTGAGTGAGGGTGTGAGTGAGTGTGTGAGTGAGGGTGTGAGTGTGTGTGTGTGAGTGAGGGTGTGAGTGAGTGTGTGAGTGAGGGTGTGAGTGTGTGTGTGTGAGTGAGGGTGTGAGTGAGTGTGTGAGTGAGGGTGTGAGTGTGTGTGTGTGAGTGAGGGTGTGAGTGAGTGTGTGAGTGAGGGTGTGAGTGTGTGTGTGTGAGTGAGGGTGTGAGTGAGTGTGTGAGTGAGGGTGTGAGTGTGTGTGTGTGAGTGAGGGTGTGAGTGAGTGTGTGAGTGAGGGTGTGAGTGTGTGTGTGTGAGTGAGGGTGTGAGTGAGTGTGTGAGTGAGGGTGTGAGTGTGTGTGTGTGAGTGAGGGTGTGAGTGAGTGTGTGAGTGAGGGTGTGAGTGTGTGTGTGTGAGTGAGGGTGTGAGTGAGTGTGTGAGTGAGGGTGTGAGTGTGTGTGTGTGAGTGAGGGTGTGAGTGAGTGTGTGAGTGAGGGTGTGAGTGTGTGTGTGTGAGTGAGGGTGTGAGTGAGTGTGTGAGTGAGGGTGTGAGTGTGTGTGTGTGAGTGAGGGTGTGAGTGAGTGTGTGAGTGAGGGTGTGAGTGTGTGTGTGTGAGTGAGGGTGTGAGTGAGTGTGTGAGTGAGGGTGTGAGTGTGTGTGTGTGAGTGAGGGTGTGAGTGAGTGTGTGAGTGAGGGTGTGAGTGTGTGTGTGTGAGTGAGGGTGTGAGTGAGTGTGTGAGTGAGGGTGTGAGTGTGTGTGTGTGAGTGAGGGTGTGAGTGAGTGTGTGAGTGAGGGTGTGAGTGTGTGTGTGTGAGTGAGGGTGTGAGTGAGTGTGTGAGTGAGGGTGTGAGTGTGTGTGTGTGAGTGAGGGTGTGAGTGAGTGTGTGAGTGAGGGTGTGAGTGTGTGTGTGTGAGTGAGGGTGTGAGTGAGTGTGTGAGTGAGGGTGTGAGTGTGTGTGTGTGAGTGAGGGTGTGAGTGAGTGTGTGAGTGAGGGTGTGAGTGTGTGTGTGTGAGTGAGGGTGTGAGTGAGTGTGTGAGTGAGGGTGTGAGTGTGTGTGTGTGAGTGAGGGTGTGAGTGAGTGTGTGAGTGAGGGTGTGAGTGTGTGTGTGTGAGTGAGGGTGTGAGTGAGTGTGTGAGTGAGGGTGTGAGTGTGTGTGTGTGAGTGAGGGTGTGAGTGAGTGTGTGAGTGAGGGTGTGAGTGTGTGTGTGTGAGTGAGGGTGTGAGTGAGTGTGTGAGTGAGGGTGTGAGTGTGTGTGTGTGAGTGAGGGTGTGAGTGAGTGTGTGAGTGAGGGTGTGAGTGTGTGTGTGTGAGTGAGGGTGTGAGTGAGTGTGTGAGTGAGGGTGTGAGTGTGTGTGTGTGAGTGAGGGTGTGAGTGAGTGTGTGAGTGAGGGTGTGAGTGTGTGTGTGTGAGTGAGGGTGTGAGTGAGTGTGTGAGTGAGGGTGTGAGTGTGTGTGTGTGAGTGAGGGTGTGAGTGAGTGTGTGAGTGAGGGTGTGAGTGTGTGTGTGTGAGTGAGGGTGTGAGTGAGTGTGTGAGTGAGGGTGTGAGTGTGTGTGTGTGAGTGAGGGTGTGAGTGAGTGTGTGAGTGAGGGTGTGAGTGTGTGTGTGTGAGTGAGGGTGTGAGTGAGTGTGTGAGTGAGGGTGTGAGTGTGTGTGTGTGAGTGAGGGTGTGAGTGAGTGTGTGAGTGAGGGTGTGAGTGTGTGTGTGTGAGTGAGGGTGTGAGTGAGTGTGTGAGTGAGGGTGTGAGTGTGTGTGTGTGAGTGAGGGTGTGAGTGAGTGTGTGAGTGAGGGTGTGAGTGTGTGTGTGTGAGTGAGGGTGTGAGTGAGTGTGTGAGTGAGGGTGTGAGTGTGTGTGTGTGAGTGAGGGTGTGTGTGTGTGTGTGTGTGTGTGTTTGTCACATGGATCACGTGACTTCAGATGATTTGGCATGAAGCACACGCAGCATTACTGTTGATTTTGTGATGTGTGTGTGGCTTTATGGAGTTTAGTTGTGCGAGCGGTGTTGTCATGAGCAGGTTTTGTGATCTGGTCATTCGTGTGAGTGAATGATGAGGGGATGAGCTCCGAACTCATTCTCTCTCTGTCCTGAGCAGACGTAATGTTTTCCAATCTCTCTCTCTCTCTGTGCCGCTGCCGTCTCTGTCTGTCACATTGCTTCATTTGGGCCGAGACTGCGTTCGGTTCGGTCAGTGCGGCCTGACTCTCCTCATTAGTGTGCCGGAGAATCCTGCGTCCTCAGATCAGATTAATAAAGGAACCCAAGAAAAGAGTCAAGCTGACACAAGGGATCACGTTTAATTCTCTGTCATAATTTTCTGAAGGCTTTGGAAAAGCAGGAGTCGTGATGCGGTCTAATATGATTATTAACTTTGAAAAGTCAGTGATTTAATGAAATGAAGATGAGCTCTGCTTGTTTATAGTCAAAACGTTCTACAGTGAACAGATAATCCACCAGAAGAATCCTATTTAAGCTTTTTATTAACATGCATCAACAACAATTTACGTTACTAAAATGTTTACAAATATTTTTCTTTGACATCATTTTGAATGAAAAATATTAGAAATTAATCACTGAATCATGTCATTTTGAATTGATTTGCTCAAGTGGATAAACATTTTATTGCACTGCAAATGTTGGATCTTTGAATTGTATCGTATCGTTTTGAATTGATTTAGCTGAAATGGACGGTCTTTACTAAAAACAGCGTGAGATATCAGTGATGTGTTCATCCAGAGTCCCAGACGCCGTTAGAGCCGCCGCAAGCCGCTTAACTCCAGTGATTGGCGTTTGTTCAGCGAGACCCGCGCTGCTAATTGCTAATTGTCGTTTGTGTGATATTGTGAGGTTAGTTTTCTCAAGATGAGCAAGCAAACGGATTCCTGAAGCCTCGCTCCAGAGAAGCTATCACATCTCTGATCATCTCAACATCAGAGCTCAGCTTCAGTGCTCCGTCTTTAATCATTTGAATCGCTTTTTGTTCTATGTTGATATTAAAAGTCTGTTTATTTTGATACATTAGATATAGTCCAAACATTTTTATTATTCATATTAAAGTTCGTATAATGAGGATCGCTTCAGTTAAACATGCAGCATAAGACTATAAATGATTCATAGAGTCATCCAGATGTTTGCTCTGTAGGCGTATGATGATCATTTACCGCGTCTGACTCGTTGATTTGTTTTATTTGCTGAAGGTTTTGTACAAGTTAAAATTGCATGAACTTGTTTTCTTTGAGAAGACAGTGAGGTGAAGCACTTATACATGATTGTATCCCAGCATGCACAGTTATCTGGAGTATTATCTGAGCTGTACAGCTGTGAAATCATCATGCTTACAGTCGTTTTAGTCTTTATGACAGTACGTTGCGGTTCTACACTTTACTACACCGAAAAGGTTAGTAATAGTGTTCATTTTGTCAGACTTTTTTTTTCTTTAGTCTTAGTCCTGTGTCGGATTTAGTCAAGCTTGCCTGTTTGTGTTTGGTCAAGTTTTAGTCGACTAAATGTCTCAGCGTTTTAGTCAATGAAAACTTCTCGTCACATTTCCGTCATGCTGTATAATATTAAACTGATAAAATGTTTTAGCTTTTGCTCAAAATTATAATCGTTGATTAACACAGCATTGTGTGCTACGATCATTTCTTTGTTTAATTTAATTTCAGAGCTTTTCTTAGCAAGTATTGATGAACGAGGTTAATTGTGGTTTTAATTTAAATAATCGATGTGATGAATTACTGAGATTAAATCCTCAGTAGTAATTTGCACTCAAGGATCAAAGTTAATAAATGAGATTAAAATGTTTTTGTTTTCTCTTGTTGAAGTTTGAGCTGAGATATTTCCCTTCGTCCTCCAGGATCTTTTTTTAGCACTGGTCAGAAACTTCAGCTGGACTTCATGTCTGGAGACGTTAGACAATTACAGATGTGCTGTGAGAGACGCAGACGCGCCGCAGGGAAGCAGATCATGTGGAAAGAGCCGTAAAACCTTCAATTAATATCTCGACAGAAGCCCGAACCAGCGGCGAAACACACTGGGCTGTGAAAGAGAGAGGAGACGTGGAGTTTTAGAGAGCAGTGGAGTGAAACCACGTCGATCTGTCTGAACACACATTCCCACGCTCCGTGGTTGATAGGGTGTTGCCATGCAGTTACTAGGGTGTTCTGAGTGGTTGCTATGGTGTTATGCAGTTGTTAGAGTTTTGTGTGGATGCTAGGGTGTTGCCCTGCAGTTACTAGGGTGTTCTGGGTGGTTGCTACGGTGTTATGCAGTTGTTAGAGTTGTGTGTGGCTGCTAGGGTGTTGCCATGCAGTTACTAGGGAGTTCTGGGTGGTTTCTAGGGTGTTATGCAGTTGCTAAAGTTGTGTGTGGTTGATAGGGTGTTGCCATGTAGTTACTAGGGAGTTCTGGGTAGTTGTTACGTTGTTATGCAGTTGTTATGAGTTTTGGGGATAGGTTGTTGCCATACAGTTGCTAGGGTGTTCTGAGTGGTTGCTAGGGTGTTATGCAGTTGTTAAAGTTGTGTGTGGTTGATAGGGTGTTGCCATGTAGTTACTAGGGTGTTCTGGGTAGTTGTTACGTTGTTATGCAGTTGTTAAGAGTTTTGGGGATAGGTTGTTGCCATACAGTTGCTAGGGTGTTCTGAGTGGTTGCTAGGGTGTTATGCAGTTGATAAGAGTTTTGGGGATAGGTTGTTGCCATACAGTTGCTAGGGTGTTCTGAGTGGTTGCTAGGGTGTTATGCAGTTGTTAGAGTTTTGGGTGGATGTTAGGGTGTTTCCATGCAGTTACTACGGTGTTTCTCTGATATTCTGCAGGTTGAGTTACACACTGAAGTTAAATACTTAGTGTCAGAGGTTTGATCAGGTCACTATGAGCACCGGTACTAGTGATGGTTGACTGAACTAACAGCACTGATAAATTAACAGATGCAATGTGCTTCTTACCATGGTATTCTGAGTGTAGAAACAGCTGAACTGCTCAAGAAAACTTTTAATTATTATTTAAATTATTAAATGTTTATTATGCTTTAATAAACATCTTCATGAGTCTATTTTAAGAAACATAATTAATGAGGAGAAAATAGTCACAACTGTTTGTGTTTCTTCAAATGGCCTCATAAATGAGATGCATTTTAAGTGTGTGATTAGTAAATGAAGGCATTCGAAAGGATAATTTCTTCAAAATAATCATCATTTGCAGGCTGCTCCATTAATGAATCACCTTTGCTGTGGAGAGAGAGAAAGTATGATTTTTAACTTTGGTTTTATTGTGTGTGTGTGTGTGTGTGTGTGTGTGTTTGCCTACTTACCATATTTTGGGGACAAATTTGCTCTCAGAAGTGATTAAATCTGGCAAAACCCTCTTTTGGGGACACACTAATTTATAAAAATAAATCGTATTTATATATTTTTATTTTTAATGTATAAATGCAGGAAGTTGTCTGTCAGGATCGTTATTTTTCTTCACCCTGTCCATCTGATATAAGACGATTCCATTGATGAAAGATCGTACGTTTGAATTTTAATGAATTAATTTAATTCGTGCTGCTGTTAAAGCTGGATGTGTTTATTTTAGGATAGTCTCGCTCAGATCTGCAGTATTCCGCGGCTGCAGCGAGCGTGTTTCCGCCGGGCTGCTGGTGTGTCACGGAGCGTGTAATGGAAGGAGAAGGCCGTTCAGATCAGGTGTGTGTAATCACGTTAGCTCCTGCGACCGTGTGTCCGCTGGCTTTTGTTGCAGCGGGACGCAGGTGAGCGACCGGCAGCAGGTCCAGACCCCATCCGGTGAAGATTAGATACGACTCGTGTAACCAAAGTCTGCCTTCCACACACGAGACCCTCAGACGCACTTCAAAAGCTCTCGGCAAGCACGAACGCAAACCGAACTCACAGAAGCTCAGGAAGACCTGTCTCAGACCTTCAAGCATGAGGATCCGCTCCTCTCTCTCCTCATCATGTGACTGTGGTGTCGTGTGGAGTCATATTCGGATGTAAGTGGGATTCATTTGCATCAGAAGTGTATAACGAACCCACTTCTGCTCCTCCTACACGCTCGTATCATGACGGCTCTTTACAGCTCACTGTGCCGTTTCATATTTACACCTTTATGTTTATTTTCAGCTGAGCGGCTCCATGCGTTTGTTTCATAAATTAACCATGTAATTAGATTTTTTTCTACTGAAAAACAGAGTTTGTTCCCGTGCACCCATTAAAACCGAGAATGGCTTCTGGTGTTGGCAGGTCAAGATGAAGTAACTAACTAACTAACTAACTAGCTCTTGTTCCACAGCAGCAGCTTCTTAAAGGTTGAATGACGTGTCAGCGCAGAAGGTATCCTCGCGCTGGTCTGTTATTTATATATTTCACCCACAGGACGGAGGTCTCTGTATCTCTTGAGAGCGAATATATCAGTCTGAGAGTCAGATGGTGTTGACCCATGATAACCAGCCAAACTTTGAGCTTTGATGATTTCTGATTCATCTTCAGCCATCGTCTCGTGGAGTTCTCTTTGATGCTTCCATCAGTCAGAAGACACATCAGACTCTTCTCCCTCACCCTCTGAAGCGTGCCAGATCCTTCAGCCCTGGTCAGACTCGTGGTCTTCAGTGACAGAAGATCTGTCTTTATCTCCACCTCCGTTGAGGCTTTATCTGATCTGTCGTCTCGCTCGGTCTCGCTCGGTCTTCTCTGCTTCGTGATGAATCACAGCTTCTCCTCAGGCGATGGTTCTCTCTCGAAACACGATGAGAGAGCAGTCGGTTTCTAAAATGATTCACACAATTGCTTGTTGTTCAGAAGCTCTTCAGATCATCGAGTTCATATCTTTAATCAACCGTGTGCTGTCATGAGGTAACCAGGGTGGTTTTCTAGTCGTACGTATAAATGAGCTCCTGTTTGTGTGAGGGAGTCAGTAATGGCTCTGAACGATTCACTGAATCAAACTGATTCTAAACGCATGAGCGAGTCTGTTTTCCTGGCTAGATGTTCAAATATTAATGTTTTTAATCATTTTGTTTTCATTTTAATTTGATTTAAAGTTGTAGTCATTTCGTTGTTGTTTTTAATAATTTAGTAAGTACCACATTTTATATGCAAGTGTCTTTTTTATGGTTTTAGTTTTAGTTTTAGTTAAGTCTTATAATCCTGTGTTGAACAATTTTTCTGTCTATCATAGTTCCTAGTACATTTGGCATTATATGGTTAAAATGGCATTCAGCTGTTCTAGAATTAGGCCTGGGCGATAAAACGGTATCGATATTTATCGATGGTACACCTTCTTCGATATCGATAGAAAAACAGTTTGATATAGCGGACGATATAGGCGCGTGCTCTGAGTGACGCAGACAGCACACACAAACACAACACATGCTGAGTGCTGTGCTGCCTGTGAGGAGGAGCTTGTGAATAAAGAATGAGTATTAGTCCAATTTAAGATAAACATTTGCAGCATCATCAGTGGACCGCGTCATGCGGTGGTAATGATGTAAGTGACGTTGTTGCATTTTAATGTTTTGTTAGTCTAGCCCACGAGACGCGCCGCTGCTGCGTTATATATTAGAGAAATATAGGAGCTCAATGCGGAGAAGATCTTGATTAGGTTAAAACCCAAACCAAGCCATTCACACAGAACACATATTCAGCGCATTTTCTAGACGGATGTAGATGCAGCCATGCAAAGTTAGAACAGTTTAAACTTTTAGAAAACACGTCACGAATTTGTGGAGGTTCATTCCTTTTCACTGCGTCTCATATGTTTTAAATGCAGTCTGCGTGATGGGTGATGTGGCTCTTTAGATTAAGCAATGCATAAATACATGATGCTGTTTTGTTCATAATTGTTTATGCAATTTTGCTCATTGCGCCCTCCTGTGACCTCGGAATGTCAAAAGTTTCCTTAAGACCTATTTAATCTGCATATAAAACATTAGAAATTAGATATTTGTTTAATTTTTATTTTGTGTGTGATTGTTAAAACAAAAAATATTTGTTGTTTGTCTCAATAAATTGGGTTAATTTAAAAATACAGTGGTTAAATTTAAACTTTTTTTCTGTTGCTCTTTGTTTAAAAAAAGGTTATACAAATGTCAATAATTATCGATACCGAACGATATGAAACATTATAGCGTTGATACATTTTTTAGCTTTATCTCCCAGCCCTATCTAAAATATTCCTACGTTTTTAGTTTTGGTGTCAAATTCTACAAATTCATCATTTGAAGACGCTAAATCAGGGCCAGACGTCTGACTGTGGACAGCAGCTCAGCTCATCTGATGAGCAGCGCTTGAGTTCCTGAGATGACGGGGGTGTTTCCAGAGGAGAATGTGAATGTGTGTGTGAAGCCGCGGTTCACCAGGTTTTACTGTGACTGAATTAGTCATTGAGTGTAGAAACCAGTAACCAGCGTGTTTCCCTGAGCGCCTCCCTCGCTCTCTCGCTCCCTCCCACCTCCTCTGTCTCTCTCTCTCTCTCTCTCTGTGTTTGTCTGCAGCTGCCTCGCTCTTTCTCTCTCAGTCTCAGGCTGTGCTTTCACACGAGCGGAGCGTCTCCTCAGCTTCAGCACTGCCACATCTCTCTCTCTCTCCGCGTCACTGCCGTCTCTACCCGATAGATCAGTGAGAGGATGGAGCCCGTGATGCTGCAGAGTCCGTATCATTAGCGTGAGACCTTCTCTCTCTGAAGCAGACGGCTCTTTCCGCAGCATAACACCGGGACCGAGCACGGATGGAGAGAACGGATTTACCCAGACAGGGAGATAAAGTTAATCAGACCTGCGGAAACAGACGGGGATCGTAGGGAAGAGGAGCGGCTGGATTCGGTGATGAAGCTGAGAAGAGACGGCCGGATCCTTGTTTTCCTCTTTCCGTCCCGGAGGCTGGCGTCCCTCCTGCTTGATTTATTTTGGTTCGTCGCTCATTTCAGCTCACGTCTCAGTGTCTCTGGAGGTTCGATCATCTAATAGAAGAATCTGTCGACTGGACCACCTTGTCCCTTGGGAAGCTCATTCCCTGTTTTGCATCCGTTCGTTTGGTTTTTTAATTCAAGATTCCTCCGTCTGTCCGAGTTTTCCAGGATGCCGTGTGTCTCGGCACTAGTGTTCTGGACTTTCGATGGATAACCTCTTGGCAAACTGGAGGATCAACTCATCAGATTTGGGAGGATTCTAGTTTGGTTGAGGCTTTTCTTTAGTTTTGAGTTTCAATGCAGATCTAACTAGAGTTTTATAGAGTTTTAGTTTATTAGTTAGCTTAACCTGGCATTTTTGGATGATTATTATTGCAGTTTTTGAAGGGTAGTTGTCCTGACCGTTGGATTGCATCGTGGAAATTGGAATTGTCTTTAAAAAATTTTTTTTGGTTTGCAGTTTTCATGATCCTAAACAACCAAGATTTTTTTGGTTCCACATGATTGGGGCGTTTTTCCCAGCTGCGGGAATCTAGAAGCCATGGATACAGGCTTGGTCTGAAATGTCTTCCTGTTTTTGTCATGTGAGGAGGCGTGGCATGGAGGCCACACCCCCTTTCTCTTCCGCCCTCAGGGCTTTGCTTCTGTCCAGTGGATTAGTGCTTTACCCACGAGCCCCAGCTGTCGCTCCGCCCCGGGTCTTCTGGACCAGCGTGTCTGGGTTATGGCGACTGGTTCTGTCCCTGGCACTGCTCGCCTTCCCGGGCCCAGCGGTCTCCGCTAGAGTATCGTCAAGTCTGAGCACGACGCATCACGTTCACCATTTCCACAACAAACACGGCACCGTGCCCATCGCCATCAACCGGATGCCCTTCCTGACGAGGGGAAGCCACGGTAGGTGTGACGGTTTTATCTGACGGTTCAGTTTTGGCTCAGTAAATGAATGAATGGTGGAGGCCACGGGCTTGTTCTCCAGCGGCCAGTGAATTAATGCGCTTTGGAATATCAGTGACTTCCTGAACATTTACATTCATGCTTTTGGTTGATGCTTTTATCCGAAGCAACTAATATTGCATTCAAATGTTTTTCTATTCATGCAATCCCCGTGAACCCATGACCTTGGCCTTGCGAGCGCCGTGATCTTCAGCAGTGGTTCCCAACCCTGTTTCTGGAGTGTGAGTTCTGTTTCAAAGCGTGCCGTGTTGAGGGGCCTCCGGGAACAGGGCTGGGAACAGTTTGAGCTACAGGAGGCCATGAAAACTGGACTTCTGTGGCCATGGCCGTAAATCCAGATTTATGTAAGGAATAATCTTCCTTTGTGCTGCACACTGAGCTTGAGCTGTGGAACTGCTGTAGAAGCTTCACTGCAGAGAGTCTGTCAGTTCCAAATGCAGTTTAATGCTAATGTGTGAAATGAATGGAGACTCCTCACAGTTACACGCCGGCAACTCTGGGATGAGCACTTGTCATGTTTTGTCTGAATTTCATCTGCTCTCTCCGAGATTGTGTCTCTATATTTGTTCCTCCTCTTGTTCTTTCTCGCCTCATGTATTCTGTTCTGGAGTCGTCCTGAACCGTGTCTGTGTTGGTGATGGTTGGTTCTGAGCTCTTCGTCTGTTGGATCACGTCCATGGCGCTGTTTACATGATTCAGGGGTTTACTAATCCACTTCATTCTAGCTGTTTGGAAGTGAAACCTGTACTGCTAAAAATAAACCTTCTTTAGCGGCATCTGTGGTTCCATGAAAAACATTTAACACCCATGGAACCACTAAAGGTTCTTCAGATTATTAAAATGTTAAACATGTTTTTTTTTAAGAACTGATCACTCACACACATGCCCCCCCCCCCCATTGGAAACCTGATTTTTAAGCGTGTGCTTGTGAACCACCTCTCCCTAGTCATTGCATGTGTAATCGGATTGTCGTTCTCTTGCATCTTTCGTGTGCACAGCTATTTGAATTTGCATAATTAACGTGGCGGCGTCCCGTGGAACCCTAAATGCGCTGGACTCTGACAGCTCGTGCTCGGCTCTGGGTGAGCGTTTAGCGGGAGCCTCGGGGAGAGTGAAGACTAGAAAACAGCTTGAGAGAGATAAAAATGATAATTCTCTGAGATTGTGTGCTGGAAGGTTCGCTGGAGCAGGATCAGAGTGTCTGTCCCCTCGTATAGACACTGACCTCGTGCTGAACCGCCTCCTGTTGATGGTGTTTCCAGTCCAGCGGGTGTCTGACCGCAGGCGTCTCCTGAAGGAGTCATCCAAAAACAAACCCCTATGACTTTCTTTCTTCAGTAAAACCTCACATTGCTCATTCATATCAGGTTTGACGTTACAAATCACAGGAGAACCACCCTTACCCATAATTCCACACGCACACCCGGGCTCTTTATACGTCTGTGTGTGTTTTATTTACGACAGCATCAATCCAGCACGGCTGATGGAAGTGTTGAAGCACCTCATGAATATCTCCCTCTGTTTTACGTTCCAGGAGATTCAGACAGCTGATGCAAGAACTGCGAGAATGATTCAGGAGTTCTTCGTGAGTCGGCTGTCGTTCAGAACTGATCTGCGGTACAGTTTATCAATGTACAGTTTAGCTTATTTATATTGTTTTACGGTACTTTTATGATCGTTTTTGGAGTTCATTAGTGTCTGGAAAGAGCAGCATGAACATTCTGCTAAACGTCTCCTTTGGTGAAGTCATACACGTTTGGGATTTTCAGCTTAACACTTCCTTTGATGTGAAGTGTTTATTGCACGTTATTAAAGACCAGATAACTTTGAATGAATCTTACTGGAAGATCGTTTGTTCATGACTTTGAAAGAACCTTCTGAGAACATTTCCTGTTATCTGGGTTTACAGGAAAATTTATAATATCTCTTGATGCCTCGTATTTACAAACATACATTTATATTGGCAGTTCAGCAGAGTAGATGTAGATTAGATCATATCCAGCTCATGAAACTGAGGTTTATTCCCGCTCTGAAGGACTTTGCAGTGTCGTGTGGCTGGACGCTGCTGTCTGTCAGTGCAGTTTGGCTTCTGCTGCTCGTGTCCTTGGGCGCTGTTTCTGCAGTGTTTGCTGATGCAAGTCCACAAGGAGCCGGCCTCTCGGTGAGGATCCTGGGAGATATTTCATCACCCTCTGCAGTCGTGCCAGTGTGTGTGTAGCATGTCTCTCGCACTCACACACAGCTGCTGTGATTAACACTCTTCAGAAGATCTGATGGGATGGGTGTCAGGCCTCTGTTTGTCTCCCTCTGGGTCTGGATGTGCTGGGAGAGTCACGTGAGATGGGCTTGTGTCAGCGGTTGATCTTCGTTCTGAATTAAACCTGAAGTACTGAAGCTCAGATGATGCTGGAGAACGTGATGATCAGGTTTAGTTCATGCAGCTCCAGTGCGGCTGTCTGTAAAGCGTTGTTGCTTTTGTTTCAGCAGATTTGATGTGTGTTTGCTAGTGAGAGCAGGATTGATCTGTTGATTTGAGTTCACGTTAATGAGCAGCGGCTCGTCTGAAGGACTGATAGTGTGTGTTCAGATGCTCAGCGGAGGTTCAAGGTCAGTATTGATGGATATTGATCGTGCGGTTCATAGTCAGGGCTATTGAACACTCTTGTGTGTGTGAATCTGAGAGGATGTTTTTCACACAGACACACACTCATTTAAACCGTGACGAGTGGAGCGCTGCTTCTGTTCTTCTGATGATTAATGAACAGACGTTGATGGAGAGCGTCATGATCGATGCTGCGTCTGGATGTGTGTGTTGATGAGTCACGCAACCTGATTATCTCACACACACACTCACACACACACACACGTCTGGTTTGCTATCCTTGTGTGGGGACTCTCCATAGGCGTAATGGTTTTTATACTGGTCAGAAATCCTGCAGCTCTTTCATTATTTAGATTTGCATTGGGTCTTTCACTGGATCATCACTAGTCCAGTGTGTGTGTTTATATTGTGGTGAGTGTGAGTGCGTGTGCGTGTGCGTGTGTGTGCGTGTGTGTGTGTGTGAGTGTGAGTGTGAGTGTGTGAGTGAGTGTGTGTGTGTGCGTGTGAGTGAGTGCGAGCGTGCATGCGTGAGTGCGTGTGAGAGTGAGTGTGTGTGTGTGTGAGTGTGCGTGTGCGTGTGAGAGTGTGTGTGAGTGTGTGTGTGTGAGGGTTTGCGCGTGTGCGTGAGTGGGTGTGTGTGCGTGTGAGTGAGTGCGAGCGTGCATGCGTGAGTGCGTGTGAGAGTGAGTGTGTGTGTGTGTGAGTGTGCGTGTGCGTGTGAGAGTGTGTGTGAGTGTGTGTGTGTGAGGGTTTGCGCGTGTGCGTGAGTGGGTGTGTGTGCGTGTGAGTGAGTGCGAGCGTGCATGCGTGAGTGCGTGTGAGAGTGAGTGTGTGTGTGTGTGAGTGTGCGTGTGCGTGTGAGAGTGTGTGTGAGTGTGTGTGTGTGAGGGTTTGCGCGTGTGCGTGAGTGGGTGTGTGTGCGTGTGAGTGAGTGCGTGCGTGCGTGCGTGTGAGTGTGTGTGAGTGAGTGTGTGTGTCCCATCACTCCATAGCTTCATTTGTAGGTTCTCCACAGCAGATATAGATGTTATAAATGTGATTGATAGTTGTGTTTCTGACTTCTGTGTGTCACTGCGCGTGTTATTCTGAGTACAGTCATATGAAAGTATGATCCATAACTACTGTACTGGTATTTAAAGAAAATACATTATAATTAGATGAAATCTACAAGTTCTTCTCATTAGACTCTGCTATTATCTAATAGTCCTCGTTTCAAGCTCCGTGTGAAACCACACACACTCTTTTGGCCTGGTTACCCATAGCAACCACTCTTCAGGTGTCCTTGAGTGGGTCTGATGGTGTTTTTAAGGGCACTCAGTCAGAGCGCTTCTGCTGCGTCTGCAGGTGAACACGGCTCCCAGAATCCATCAGCACACCTGTCAATCACCCGTCTGGAGCTCCGCCCACACTCACACTCACATGATAGCGTTCACATCGGGGACTTGTGATGCAACAATAAACTAGTCAAACAGTGACATTCTCTGGTGAGTTTTTGTCTGTGTGTGGTAATATTTGAGCCGTGATCAGTTTTGAGTCAAATGTGAATCTCCTGGAATAGGTTTGTTTTTATGCATTAGGTTCAGTTTAGTGAATCAATTCATTCAGACTGTGTTTAGTTTGATTTGTTTTAGTGAATGTTAATTTTGATGGGTGGGAATTCAATCAATTCATTCAAGTGAATTAATTTGTTTGGATGATTGGAAATCCAGTTCCTTTTAGTGAATCAATTAATTTAAATGAATAGGAGTCCAATTCATTTTAGTTCCTCAATTCATTTAGAAGATTGGAAACCCAGTTCATTTTATTGAATCAATTAATTCAGACGGATTTTAGTTTGTTTTAGTGAATCTTAATCTGGATGATTTGGAGTCCAGTTCATTATAGTGAATCAATTAATTCGGCTGACTGGAAATCTGATTCATTTTAGTGAATCAATTCTGAACTGGATGAATAGGAGTCAAATTAATTTTAGTCAGTTAATTTGGGAGATTGGAAATCCAGTTCATTTTAGTGAATCAATTAATTTGGATGTTTGTGAGTCAGTGAATCAATTCATTCGGCTGACTGGAGATCTGATTCATTTTAGTGAATCAATTCTGAATTGGATGAATAGGAGTCAAATTGGAAATCTAGTTAATTTTTTGTGAATCAGTTCATTTGGATGATTGGGTATCCAATTCATTTGAGTAAATTAGTAAATTTTGATGATCAGGAATGCCATTGAAAGTAGTGAATTAGTTCATTTGGACAGTTGGGTGTCTGGTTTGTTTTAGTGAATCCTCTTATTTGGATGTTTTGATTGGGAATCAAAACCATTTAAGTGAATCAGTTCACTTGGGCAGTTGGGATTCTAATTCATTTTAAAGAATCAGTTCATTCGGAAGATTTGGAGAAGGCAAGACAAGTTTATTTGTATAGCACATTTCATACACAATGGTAATTCAAAGTGCTTTACATAAAAGGAATTTAAATAGTCATAAAAAATAATAAAAACTTTTAAAATAAACTAAAATTGATTTAAAATGAATTAAAACAGTTAAGAATAGAAAAAGATTATACATCAAATATAGTGCATAAACAGTGAAAGAGTGGGAGAGTTTGGTCCCAGCATAAACCAGTTCCTCCATTTTCTGTGAGAAGCTTAGAAGTGGAGATGCTGGAGAGAGGGATAATGTGTCTGGTGAGCGGGGCTGTGGTGCTGGTGTTTTCGGTGGCTGTGATATGTTGTGCATAAAATGCATAAAAGCTTTCATCCTAATCAGTCCATTTTGACAAACTCAAGCCATCTTTCAGTCAGCAGCACAGCGGAGAGTTTTTGAGTTGAACTGTGAGTGGTTTGAATCAGTTCATCTGCTCCTAGCTCATGTTTGTTTTATTGGTCTCTCTCTCCTCATGCATGTTAATGAAGATTCGTGCCTCTGCAGCGGCTCAAATGATTGTTCTGGAGTGATTTCAGTCGCTGCAGGTGAAACAACAGCACGAACAGCAGTAATCCTGTGCTAAAGCGCTTAGTGGAGACGTGTTGTGAACAGCTAACATGTGTACTGAAATAGTAGTATTCCAGAACAGTCTCCACTGAATG
This sequence comes from Sinocyclocheilus maitianheensis, assembly GCA_018148995.1. NCBI lineage: Eukaryota > Metazoa > Chordata > Actinopteri > Cypriniformes > Cyprinidae > Sinocyclocheilus > Sinocyclocheilus maitianheensis. The sequence goes on from JADLZM010025903.1 coordinate 550,321, forward strand.
AGACACGCTTCATGATGTTGTCATGTGTGAAGAGAGTCGCTCTCCAGCACTGTACAGCTTTATTTTAATTAGTGAAGTGTTTTAATTTGATAACAGCACTGGTGTGGATCTGCAGATCCGATTGCGTTTGCTGTGCAAATGTGTGCATTACGAAGTGTTGTGTAGCAGGTGTGTTTAATTGGTGATGTTTTAACAGTAAACATACTGTTTATTCTGAGACGGAGTGATGTGATTGATTTCTACAATCATTCAGATATTCACTCTTTTAGACTGCAGCGTCTCTCACTGAGGCTTTAGATCTGTGCACTGTCTAATATACCAGTCGCTGGATCTCGCTGATGATTGGCTGCCACTCTATGAAGATGCAAATATCCACTTGGTGGAGCCCTCATACTGTAACAAACTGAGGAGAGCTTTGTGTGTGTGTGTGTGTGTGTGTGTGTGTGTG